>RJWH01003695.1:0-138267 GCA_004363575.1 Solenodon paradoxus | reverse complement strand
CTTCCTTCCTTCCTCCCTCCCTCCCTCCCTCTCTCCCTCCCTCCTTCCTTCCTCCCTCCCTCTCTCCCTCCCTCCTTCCTTCCCTCCCTCCCTTCCTGAAGCCGGTTCCATGGCCCACAGATTACCCCTGGAATGTCTGTTCTGCAGTGGAGCCTGAACTGGGCTGCTTCTGGAGGAAGGGACGGGGAGGGGTGGGCTGGGTGCAGAAGATCTGGGGATCAAGAAGTGGGAGTCTGTCTCTGCCCCTAGACATGGTGGTGGGAGCCCAGGATGGCCCTGGCCAGGATGCCTGGGCACTGCCTAGATTCACGGGAGGAGGTGGCCCTCGCTTCACTCTGGGAGGTGAGCTTGCTCACAGAGTGAATCCGGCTGAACTAAGTGCTACATTTCCAGTTTGTACAATAGGAAAATTGTTCCCTTTTCTGTCAAAGAAAACAAATTTGTGGCTAACTACTTAGCAGAACCTGCCTACCTCTGTGTTTATGCTTGAAGTGCGGCCCAGCCTTCCGGCCCCGCTGGCCCTGCGAAGCAGACGGTCACCCATGTTTCCTCGGACACGGGCTCCAAGTCCTGAGGAGCGAATGTTTACGGGGCGTGGCGTTCTGGGCACTGTCTGTGAAGGGAGGTTCTTCAGGCTGACAGCCTGTGCATCCGGGGGACCAGCCTGGGCAGGCCACCTGCCTCCCCTCGCCGGGGTGCCAGCCCCGTGCCTGCACATCGCAGCTCTGCCTCTGGCCGGAGGACCCGCTCCGTCCTGTGCCCAAGCCCCAGCCTCCTTCCATCAGCACGCTCCTCCTTTATGCAAGTGGCTCAAGGGCAAAGCAGGCCTTCCATTTCCAGGCAGCACCCAAGGGAACGCCGAGGGGGCCGGGGGCCTGGCTGCACGCTGTGTGAGTTCGACAAGTGTTTTCTCATCCACCAAATGAGTCAGTCACCACGCACTCAAAGCAGTTAGAAGTCACGACACACAGGAGAATGAGTGCGATGTGGCCTTTCAGGTGCTGAGTGCTCACGCTGTGGAACATGCCACCAGCCTGGTCTCGAAGACGTAGGCTGAGCCGGCCTGTCACTGCGCCTGTGACGATTGTCTGGTCCAGATGACCTCATGGGCGGTCTGGGTCTCTCTTTTCAGTGCTGCTTCTGCCTGAAGTTTTCTTTTACTTTTCTTTTAGGTGTAGAAACTATTAGAGAGGCAATGCATCACTGAGAGGTACTGGACCATAATTATGGAATGAATCATGAGATTTAATAAAGATGCAACTCAAATATTAGCAAGAAAAGTTGAAAATAGATTGCTGCCTGCTGGGTGGTTCTGAGACTCCGCCAGGAGAGTGAGCTGTCTCTGACCCTAGCCGACCGGCTGCCCCTGACCCTCGCCGACCGGCCGCCCCGCACTCCCGCTCCGTGTCGGCGGGCACCGTGTCTGGTGGAGCACAGACGCCGCCAGCGACAGGCGCTGCCACCCCGGGATGTGCCTGTCAGTCTGAAAGCGTGTGTATACGCAGCTCTCAGGTCTCTAACTGGGACACGTGAGCTGCTGACCAGAGGAGACTGACCGCAGACTGCCTTTCTCCAGCTGTGTCAGCCATGTCCAGCATCCAGCGGAGAGAAAGTCCTTCCTCCAGGAGCAGCCTGTGCGAAGCAATTGCTAGCACGCACACACATGGACATGAGGTTTGGTGGCTTGTTGTGACAGAAAGAGGGCACCTTCCAAGATAAATGAAACGGCCACAGCCCCCGTCTTCGTAGTGATCAAATGTCAGACTGCTTCATCAATTGCTCCTTGGAAGTAAATGGCTGTGAAAGGTGACTCCATGAAACCCGAGGCGCAGACACAGACCCGCAGGGAACGAAGGGCCTCCCTCCCCCGTTGGGCGGACAGCTGCTTACTCCAGTCTGTCCAGCTGCCGCCTCGCTGTCCTCGTGTGTCCTTTCGTCAGTGTGCGGAGGGGTGAAGGAGCCTTTCCTCAGCTCACAGACGCCCTCCTGTCGGGTCAGCCTCCCCTGTGGTCATGGCCAGCTGTAACTCGCTGGCTTCCCTGAGGGCCACCTCCAGACACTGTCACACTGGGGGGTCAGGAGCAGCATGTGAATTTGGGGGCCGTGTCTCTTTGTAACAAGGACATGAGATTGATAATGATCTCATCAGCTCCAAGTGGGAAGGCTGATGGACGGACTAGTCCAGCTCCCAGGAGAGAGACAGGGCCCCCAAGAGACACATGGCCCCTACGAGGGATGTGGCCCCCAGAGAGACGTGACTCCCAGGAGACACAGAACAGCCTCTGACATGGGTGTGTTGACAGAGTCTTAAGAGCAGAACTCACTGTGGTGGGCTCTCACGGGGCGCTTCCTGTGCTCGGCCCTCCCGCCTCAGCTTCTCTGTCCCCATTCCTTCCCCTCCCCTCCCCTCCCCTCTCCTGAGAGCCCTGGTTCCTCACTCCTGGTCCCTCACCATGATTGAGAATATACTTCCACAGCCTCCTGAGAAATCATAATGGAAAGCAACCCTTTGGAGATCTTCAGTGCCGATAGCCTCATTCCCCTTTATAGTCCACCTACAGTTTTCAGGGTCTAGATTTCTTGGCTAGAATTTTCCTTCAGCATCTGAAGCCCCCTCTCCACCTTCTTGTTCCTCAGCAGAGAGGACTGTGCTGTGTCTTTCCGTCCCTGTAAAGCAGGACAGGCTCTGTGTCCTGAGGAACATCCCCAGTATTCCGGAGAGAAAGGAGGACTCTGCAGCGCCCCGGCAGCTGTCACGAAACACAGCAGCCGTGTCCCCAGGTAAACGAGGCCAGCGGAGGACCAACCAGACAGATTTCAGAACCACAGAAAGCGACATCATGAGGCCCCCACCGAGAAGAGATGGCGGAGAGGGAGACTGGTCTGAAACACCCTCTCCCATGACTCAAAAATGACTCAGACACTCACGCACAGTCAGTTCTTAGCAGGGGGAAAAGCAAGTCAAAGAATTTCAGCCAAAAGGTGTTCAGAAAGTTCTGAGTCACTGAGTTCAGGACGATAAGGCGCCTCTGTGCGTCTCTGCGGCGTCCCAGGGGGCGGTCCCATGCAGGGAGCGGGTCAGGGACACGACCTCGGGCCCACCTGTGCCTGGTGTCTGTAGCCCAGAGACCCAGCTCGAAGTCCGCGCCTTCAAAGGGCATCCCAGACCAGTCAAGACCCCCAAACCCGCTCACCGCTGAGCAGGGGCATTTTGGTACAGCCTCATTTGACAGCCCCTGGCACCACAAGGAGGAGTGGGAACTTCCATCTGAAGGCCTTTGGGTCACCCCAAGGTGTGGCCATGTTCTGTCCCCATGCCCTCGGCTCTGCAGGCTGCGGGGAGGATGTGCACCGGGAGCAGGGCTGCCTGTGGGCCTGTGTCACAGCTGGGCTTGCCGGGCTCCACACGTCCGCCTTCCCCTCAGACGACAGGGGCAGGGCAGTCGCGGTCCCTGGCTGTTGGAGAACAAGAAACTGTGGTGTCAATGACAACAGCCAAAAAGGGGAAATGTGGCTTTTCCAGGACACTCCCCCAGCGAGCCCGCAGAGGACATGAGGAAGGAGATGGCTGCTCCCTGTTGGGGGGATCACTTTCCGTGAGGGCAGTGGGTCCCTCCAAGCAGCGGGTCAGAGAGGCTCCCAGCAAAGATGGGAAATACCAGGACTGGGTCCCACAGAGGTTGGCTGAAGGACGAGCTGCCCCTCCCTTGTAGGTGTGGGCCATGCGAGGGCCTGATGACGCCCTTCTCACATCTGGACCCACTCGCAGACCCGCAGCGGTTCCTGGCAGAGAACCTGGCTTGGGGGGACATCCATCACCAGCTCCCACGGAAGAAGTATGTCTTTATGACAAGGAACCAAACTGTGTCCGGGCACGTGGGTCTCCACAGGCTGTGTTCTGTGGTGTCTGAGTTGGCATGAGTGGCATAGCCAGAGGAGACAGGACTCCAGAGGGACTGTTTGTGGAGACCGGGCTGGACTTGCGATGGGAAGAGAAGACAGGCTTTCCGCTGGTGAAGGAGGTCTGAGCATCGAGGGGGAGTCCGAGCTCCTGCCTGCCGCTTGGCTCCAGGAAAAGGCAGAATGTGTGCGGTGTGGTCAGCAAGTCGGATGTGGCTCCACGGGCGAAGTCCATGGCCCAGTCCTCTGTCCCTCACCCATCTGCTGCCCATCTACCACCTCTCTACTCCCAGAGACAGAGAAGTTAGGCCAATGCTGAGAAGCACGTCACCAGGAGCCTCTGTGAGAAGAGGGACCCCGCGCGCTGTCAGGGACACTGGCACATTTCCCTAGAAGACTTTGATACCATTCCAGGTAGCCAGGGGCATGTGGCCCGTGTCCTCACCCAGAGCCCTGTGCACGCGCGGAGGCCGCCGCCTGCAGACAGCAGGCCGGTGTGGGGAGGGCCGGCGCCCTGAGGCCCCGCCGCCGCCTTCAGCTGTGTGGGCACAGAGCGTGCACATGAAGGCACCTTTCTCCTCTCAAAATTCCCATCGGGTTTGCAAAGCAAACTTACTGTGAGACATGTCAAAAGCTGTACACGTCCCAGGTGGGCCAAAGAAGAGGCAAAACAGGTGTAAGAGGAGCCAAGAATTTGCATTCGTTGATGAAAGGCAAAATGACGCACCTGGATCAGAGAGAGATTTTTCTGGCCCTGCCCTAAATGCCTTTGCTCTGCTGGCATCCGCAGAAATGCTCTTCACACCGGGGTGCTCGGGGCCTGAGCTGGCTCCTGGGGACCACACTCCGACCCACTGAGCAGGATATTTTAGGGCCAGTGAGCATTTCTGGAGTCCTTTGTTGTCTGGGCCAAGAAGGCACCCAGGGCTGGGGGAGGGTGCAGGGAGGAAGTGGGCAGGAGAGCAGCGGCTCCTTCTGCAGGGACCTGGGAGGCCCCACAGGAGGGGACAGTCCCCAGGCTTCCATAGCATTTCCTCCAGCTTTCTCCAGGGTTTCCTGCTGCCAGCTTGGTCCCTGATGTCCGGGGCTGGTCCTCTGCAAAGATCTGCCTCTGAGTGAACAGCTGCCTTTCAGAGCCCAGCATATGTACCATCAGCTCCAGGAGCAACTGCTCCTGGGCAGACCGTGTCCCCGGGTGCCCCTCCAGAGCTTATGACTAGTGACATGGCACAAACCACATACATTCTAATGTCTGCATAAGATGAATGTTTTAGAAAGCAAAAAGCAGAAACTTAGGCTGAGTGCATGTCCTCTGGGGAAGCAGAGTGAAGTGAAATGGAAAAAGTAAGTTTTTATTGATACATTTTTTATGGCAGTAACTTTGATTTACAAAATAATGTAAGTTTAGACGTGCAGGTTCATTCTATCAAATATCTGATAACTCACTACATTCACTGACATGTTTCTAATCATCCTCCATTGGACTCCACTGCCCTCTGCTCCCACACTTCCCTCCCCTCGGACAACGTCAGTTCTGTGGTCAGTGTCCAAGGGTCAGTGTTGTGTTTGATGGTGTTTTGGTTTGCCTGTTCTTTTGCTTTCTTTATATTTGCTTTCTATACATGAATGAAATCATCTGGTATTTGTCTTTCTCCTTGTGTCTCATCTCGCTGAGCATCATCCCCTCTGGCTCCACCCATATTGTTGCAAATGATGGGAGTCCAGCTTTCTATAGTTGAGTAGAATTCCCTGGCATATACAGACCACATCTTCTTATTCCAGTCACCTGCAGATGGACATTTCAGTTGTTTTCACTTCTTGACTATTAGAAACAATGCTTCAGTAAACACGGGGGTGTGTGTATTTTTTCAAATCAGAGTTTCCGTGTTCTTCAGATAGGCACCTAGAAGTCGGATTTCTGAATCATAAGATGGTTCTACCCCTAAATTTTTGAAGAATCTTTTTACAGTTTTCCAAAGTGTCTGCGCCAATTTTTATTCCCAACAGCTGTGTCAGAAGCTTCCCTTCTTTCTACACGCTCATCAGCACACGTCGTAGCTTGCCTTTTTGACGAAGGCCGTTCTCACAGGTGTCAGGTGATACCTCACTGTGGTTTTGATTTGCATTTCCCTAATAAGAGATGATAAACATCTTTTCAGGTGCCTGTGGGCTGTGTGTCTTCTTTGGAGAAATGTCTGTTTAGATCTGGTGCCTATTTTGATTGACTTTTTGTTGTTGAGTTTTCTGTGTTCTTGGGTATTAACCCCTTGTCAGAAGTGTGATGAGCAAATGTCTATTCCGTCTCATTGGGGTGTCTTTTTTAGAACACACCATTGGAATCTTAAAAGAGATTGCATTAAATCTGTATGTAAATATGTAGAGAAGATGACTATTTTTACAATGCCAATTCTCCCATCCCTGAGCACAAAATATCACTTCAGCTCTTTGTGTCTTTCATTTATTTTTATAATGACATAGTTTTCATTGGACAAGTCTTACACCTCCTTTGTGAAGTTTACTCCTAGATATTAAATTATTTGGGTACAATTGTAAGCAAGACTGTTTTATTACTTTCTTTTTCTTCTAAATCATTGTTTGGATGTAAAAAACACAACACATTTTGTATATTAAGTTTGTATCTTGTCACTTTACTGTACTCGTTTATTAATTCTGAGAGTATCTTTTGTGGAGTCTAGAGTTTTCTACTTATCTGCAAATAGTAAGTCTACCACTTTTCCAGTTTGGATTCCTTTTGTTTCTTTTTCTTGCCTAACTGGCTACAATGCTCAGTAACAGTGATCAAAGTGGACATCCTTACGTTGTTCCTGATCTTAGAGGAAGTGTTTTCAGTTTTTCACCCACGAGTGTGATACTGGCAGTTGGTTTATCATACACGGCTTTGACTATGTCGAGCTATTTTCCTTCAACATCCACTTTGTTTGAGGATTTTCGTTATAAATGGATGCTGGATTTTGCCAAATGCTTTTCGTGCACCCTGATAGGATTCTATACTTTTTATCCTTCCTTGTGAGGATGTTGTGTATCTCATCACTTGACTTGCACGTGGCGAACTGTGTTTACATCCCTGGAATAAATCCTATTTAGGATTTATATGATGGACGATTCTGTCCATGTATTGCTGAATTTGGTTGGCTAATATTTTGCAAAGGATTTTTGCATCTAGGGAGATTGTAGTTTTCTTTTGGTTTATGTGGTTTCCTTGTCTGATTTTCATATTAGTGTAATGTTGACGTCATAGAAAGTGTTTGAAAGTGTTCTTTGTTCTTTCATTTTTGGGAGGAATGTGAGGAAAATAGGTATTACTTCTCTGAAGTTTTAGTAAAAATCACTGGTAAAACCAACTGGTCCTGAACTTTTATTTTGGGGAGACTGTTGATTAATGATTCATTTCCTTGTGTGTAATATTTCTGTTCAGGTTTCCTATTTCTTCCTGATTCTAAACATTTTTGAAATAAAGAACCATTCTCTCTGAAAACAATAGTTACAAGTTCTGTCAGATGTGATTTGTCATCCTCTTTTGCCCCATGGTCACTTTCCACCAGCCCCCCTGCCTTTCACTGTGCATTTGAAAACATCTTTTAGATTGCATGAGATTGACGTTAGTATGGGAACTGGACAATGGAAAGTCCTTGTGAGTCTCATCCTTAGTGGGCTGCGGAGCTGCAAAGACTGTCAGACAACTGTTTAGTGGAGGGAGTGTATGCAGGGGGCTTTCAGGCATTGCTTTGGGACCAGAAACCCAAAACCTAGAGGGAATTTCAAGTATAAGGCAGTATTGCATTTGACATATAAGTGAAGTTGGAAGTGGAACAAATGAACATGATAAGAAATACTTCATAACCCGAGAGCTAACTCCGTCCTGTGCTCCCTCTCAGGGAGGGGCTGTCCTTGCCCTCTCTGGGTGGGAGTCGTCTCAAAGTGTGTCCTAGCACAAGGCAGCCTTGTTCCACAGTCTCTGTTTTCATGTCTGTTCTGATGCCATCAAGTTTACCTGTGAGTTATGAGTTGGGAGCCACAAAAGCAGACTCTGCAACAAACCATGAGTGGATTCACCCTCAGTCTTCTCTCTGGGTCAAAGCTGCCCGGGAACCAGCAAAACGCCACCGCGACTGACCCTGTATCCTTGTCCTTCCTTTTCAGAGCCACTCATGAGTAGGAGAAGCACAAGACAGAGGACACCAATGACGCAGGAGCTGGGCTCTGACTTCAGTCGGCCAAATTTTCTTCTTTGCTCTGTCTTTACTTCGAAGGCAGCACCCTGCCCCCCACCCCTTCATCAGGGACCCTGTGTTGTCCTTTCAGTGTCTCTGCTGCTGCTGTGGGGTCTGCACCAGAGACTCTTCCGCAGGACCACATGCCCCCTTACACTCCAGTTCCCAGATCTTCTCAGGGGGTGTCACTGCTGCCTCAGGAGCACGGAGTGACTGTGACAGCTGGTTTACGCATCCACCTGGCTGTGCCAAGGTGTCCCTGGCTTGGCCCAACACCAGTCGAGATGTCGCTGTGAACGTATTTCTTGAGGAGTTAGCACTAAAAAGGCAGACCTTGAGTAAAGACCCCTCTGCCCACAGCATGTGGGTGGGTCACATCCGAGCAGTTGAAAATGCTAAGACAAGACCCAGAGGCCCTGGGAAGACAAATTCGACCTCCTGGAGGCGTTCGGCTCTTCCCAGGCCTCTAGTCCACCTGCCTGCCTGCAGAGTTCAGACTTGCCGGCTCCCTCAATGTGCGAGCCAATCCTTCAAATCTCTCTCTAGCTCTCTCCCCCAAACAGGAGCATGCGCGCACTCAGGCGCGCACACGCACACACACACACACACACACACACACACACGTTTCTGTGCTTCTCTGGAGAACATGACTGACCAGTGACTACACTAGCCATGAAAGACTGATCTTCTTTTGCTCCATGATCACTTTCCACCAGCCCCGCCGCCATTCACTGTGCGTTTGAAGTAGAAGGCTGGCCTCCCATCTGCTGCAGTTGTCACATTGCCTGAGGGCAGGCTCTTCTGTCTAGGCAGACACTCATCCCCTGGAGCACAGGCCAGTCCAGCCTCCCCTTCCTCTCCCTGCCTAAACCCTAGCTACTCCTCAGAGCCACCCGGGGCCATCCTCTGATTGTATCTGACAGTCCTCAGTGGGGTCTGCCTTCCCTCTTTAGAGTCTCTGTCGCCTGACAGTGTCTCCAGGGAAATCTCTCAGATCAGGGCAGTGGACTGTCCAGGCCTCAGGGGCAAGCAGGGGCTGGTGCAGGTATGAGAGAGTTCAGGTGGGGAGGCCGAGCACAGGTCAAACCCACAGAACTGGAGTACAGAGGCCTTCGTCAGACACAGCAGAACCCACCCGGGAATCAGCCCAGGCTCAGCCCTGTGAGTGCTGGGACCTTGAAAACTCTCAAGTTGAAACTCTTCCACCCGATGGGCCATGGGCTCTCCCCGGGGGCAGCCCAGCCAGGCCTAGTCTCTGCTCACTGGAGACAGCACGATGACACTGTCCCCCTGAGTCGGGCGCAGCAAGAAAATGAGAACGCCAAATGCTAGAGGGTATTTAAACCACAGACGTGTGCCAAGCTGCGCCCATGAACCCGTGGAAGATGGCAACTATAGACTGCCTGAACCGAGACCCCCGTGCGAGGTCACGCAGGCTTTCCCAGGCCGTGTGCGGAGCCACCACCAGCCACAGCATGAGCCTGTTCCCCTCTAAGGCAGGGCTTCTGGCTTCACAGGAGAGCAACCTTAAGTTTAGCCCGCGCCGCGCCATCTCCAGCAAGTGTGCGATGCTGGAGGGCAAGGACTCTGCGTCCCGCTGGTGACTTAGTGGTCACACTGAGGGGATGCCCAGCCTCCTGGAAGGCGCTTCTGCAGGGAGCGCAGAGCAGAGGTGGGTGGATACACACCCCAGGGCCACGGGAACCAAGTCTGATGTGACACTGGAGGGACCCTAACACCCACTCAGCACAGTCATTGCTCAGACAGCCTCCTCTGGCAACCACACAACTTGGAGTGCTATTCCCTTCCCTTACAAAGCTCCAATTAATCTGGCATGTGCGCACCCCAAATGTCCCGGCCATCTCTACACCCCTGGTGCTTTAAATGGTGCCTGGTGTCTGTGGATGTTATTTAGTTTTATCTGAAAGCTGTGATGAGCAAGACTGACCCATCTTCCACCCCCTCCTCCGTCTCCTGTGCAGCTGCATCTGTGGCAGTGGGTGGGCAGACTGTGGCCAGGGATGGAGGGACAGACGCTCTGTAATCTGTTCCAAAACACTGCGGCATCATTCCTCAGGTGATCTTGGTGAAAGCAATCCTCTCTCTAGCCAACCCTTGAATCATCCTGGAGGAAAGAAGGCCACGGAGGAAGAGCAGGAGGCTGCCCCTCTTCTGTACTCTGACAGTGGTGTGGGGTCGTGACAACCTCTCTCCCTGTCACTCTTCGGACCAGCCTTGCATCTGTAAATACATAAAGTAAGTCGGACCTGGTGGTCAAGCTGACTTCTGTGCTGAAGTCCTTCAGAGACTGGTTAGGGGACCGAGGGTGACAGGGCTGCAGTGACGGATGTGGCACCCAGCCTGCCCCTGTACACTTGCTGGACATGAGGCCTACACTGGGGTTTCGGGGTGCTGGAGTGCAGGCTGAGAGGCAGGCTGCTGGGGGTTGGGAAGCAGGACACGCTCTCCTGGCTCCTGAGGCTTTTCTCAGAGGAAGGTCCAGGAAGCCTCCTTCCAGATCTGGACAGCGGCTCAGGATCAGTGGGGTCCTGCAGACCCTCCCTCAGGACCGGACAGAAGACAGCCAGGACAGCTCACGAGCCCAAGTGTGTCCTTGGGCCTGCTTCGCACTGGAGAGCTAAGGCTCCCCGTTTCCTGGGGGGTCCTGTTCTCATTCTTTTCAAGGCTTTCCCTCTGAGCTGGTGGTCCAGAAGATTCTTCGGTCTTCCTTCCTGGAGTCTCACAGGGTACAAGGGTGCCCCCTGCCCAGGGGACTGCCCTGGGCAGAGGCTGCTTAGGCCTGGTGGACGAAGGCGCTCTGTGCTTCTGGGGAGATTCCAGCAGTCTCCCTGCTGTTCTCATTGTCCTCACAGACTCTGGTAGAGGCCCTCCCCTTGCCTTGGAGATACTTCTTGGGACACCTGGCATGTCTTGAGTGGGGAACTCTGCGCAGTGTTTGCATTCTCTCATTTTTTCCCCCTTTTACTCTGGTGAGTATGATTTTCTCTTATTTTGGACAAAAGCAGTCCCCCCCCCCCCACCACCAAATTCAAAACAAGCTCTAACAGAAGAAAGCAGCTAGATCCTCTTTGGTACCTAGAAACAGCCCGCTCCCCCATCCTAGTATCTCCCAGGGGCGGACCTTGAACCTCCTAGGAGTCAGCGGCCATGTCAGAACCTGACTTGCTTTATGTATTTACAGTTGCAAGGCTGGTCCTAAGAGTGACAGGGACAGAGGTTGTCACCACCCACACACCACTGTCAAAGTACAGAAGAGAGGCAGCCTCCTCCTCTTCCTCCGTGGCCCTCTTTTTCTCCAGGATGGTCCTTTCCCAGTGCCAGAGAAAGCAGAGGCTCACTTCCTCTGGGCATGTTCCCTCTGTTATAATATTGTACATGTGGAGAATAAACTGGAAAGGAAAAAGTGCTGGTGTCATCAAATAACCTGACAAATTCTTCAAATGACCAAAAGAAGAAAATCCTAGAAATACACAAAGAGTTGAGAACATCACTGATGAGCCCAGTTACCAAAGCTAAATAACAAACAAACAAAGCTGGAGACTCTTTTTGAGCTAAATCGTTTCAACCACACTTTCTCACAGCCAGCATTCCAAGTCAGGCTCAGCCAGAAGCCCGCGCACTTGCCACCCCCCTGAATTAGACACGAAGCTATGTTAACTCGCTGGCAAGCTGATTGTGCTGTCTGTTGAGAGCAGACTTCTCTGGCATCCTCGACTGAAGTCGCAGGGTGTTAGATAACCCGTGGCATCCAAGTGGTCATGTTTCCACCTGCCAGGTGTGTTTCCAGGAATCCTCTTTGACCCTGAAAAGTGCCGTTCTAGCTGCCCGGGTTCCCATGGGACCAACACCCGGCGATGCTCTGATTAAAACAGGTTTTATTGTTCATACAATACATGATGAGGCTCAAACCTTCCCAAGAATGAGTGGGTTTAGGGTCTGGAGGAGAGGGTGCTAGTGTTTGAAAAGCCAGTGATCTACTAAGAAGAGGACTCGGGGTGGGTGCCTGTCCTTCCACCGGCCCCCAGCAGGCTCAGCTGCTGCCAGAGAAGGGCTCAGGGCTCCACTGTACCTCATTGTTCCTCCTGTGCTCTCTGAGCCTGGTGGGGGTCGGTACCCTGTGACGCCAATACTTTGCTGAATGCACCGTGTGTGCCTTTGGCATCCATCGCTCAGTCCCTCCAGGACTGACTTATTTACAGCTACTCGAGGATAAATCTGGCTTTCTTAGAAAACATCTAGTGTATACAACTACAAATTAAATGGTCCCATGTCATGTGGCTTCAACTCCATTTCACCATGCCATTCTCTGGGGACAGAGGGAGGAAATTTACCCAGAAAAATGTAAAACTAAGATCAGGCCTGAGAAGGTGGTATTTCCCACACTGCAGACAGAGGGCGCTCTTGACCACCATGCATGGCCTGGGGGCTGCGGTGGCCAGTGGAACAAGGCCTGTTCTGGTTGGCGTGTAAGGTCAAGGGGCAGGTATTCATGGAACCAGGCGCTCGCTGTCTAAGGCACCCAAGCCACACAAAGTCAGAGCAGAGGCGGGGTGAAAGGAATGCCGCCCCGGCCAGTGCAGGGCTGGGCAGGGGGATTGCGGAAGGTAATTGAAAGGTTTCTTTATTGGAGTATCTTCTTACACTGCTTTCTGTCGGTATAAATCGTATCTGCGTGGACCACAGGCCACACATGACTCCTGGTAAACCGTATTTCTGTTGCCATTTTAAAACTATTTTCTTCCCCTAAAGGCAGGTCTCATGAAAAAGGAGCAGCGCTCCCAGCTTGTGGGTTCACAGGCAGGGAAATTCCAGAGGCCATTTAGGTCATCTGGGTTGGGAAGAGTTTGGTCGTTGGGAGCTCATTAGCGCTGCATCTCTTTCCACACACACCTCTGTCATTGTTGCCCTTGGTGCTGAGGGCTCTGCGTGATTATTTTTAGCTCTGCCGCTGATACAGTCTACAGTTTCATCTGCTAATAAAAGTGGTTTCGTGAATGGAATGGCAGAAATAGCTCCTGGATATGATGGAGAGAGGAGGTGTCAGGACCTGCGGCAGGTCTGGACCGCTGGGAGAGGGGCCGGTGGGTACACGTGTGTCTGGCACGAGAAATGCACGCTTGCAGGAGAAGCGGCCTTCTGCCATCGGCCTGAGAGGGAAACTTCTTTCTCCCAGTAAGAGTAGTCCTTTTGTATTTGGCTTTCTGAAACAGAGCTTTCTTTGGAAACAGAAACCCTTAGCTTGGAGAATACCACCCCAGTGGGGCTGAAGCATCACCAAGCCCCAGATCAACCGCCGAGTGTTCCTGTCCCAGGTCTGGAACAGTCTCAGTGAGGACAGTGCCAGTCAGTAGGGCGAGTCGCTCAGCTCGTGCACCCCGAGTGAGGGCTGCGGGAGAGGAGACCGTGGGGCTGGGGGCACGGGGCTAGAGTCGAACCACAGAGTCGCTTCTCCGGAGGGGCAGTTCTGTGATCTCAGGTATCACTTCTGCCATCCGAGAGGCTCCACTTTGCAGTGTTTCTGCGAGAGGTAATTAGCTGATGTATATAAAACATCCCACACAACCCGTAAAGTGCCTGAAAGGGTTGTCTTGGCATCTGGAGGAGGAAGAAGAAAGTTCTTCACATAATTTTATTAAGCACAAAGACAACTTCGAATGATCGGTTACTGAGATATAGAAAAATGGGGAAGAGGCTTCTGATTCAGCCCCGACAGTCACGTACTCGGTCCATTTAGTCCCCGGGCTAACCCTACTCATGCTGCCCGGGATGGAAGTCACAGTGGAGGCCAGTTCAACTAGCACTAACCTCAGACCACACCAACACCTCTCTTCCTTGTCTAGCATGCTTCTTGGTTTGGGTTTTGGGTTAAAAGTCCAGGATTGGTTGAGGGTCATGCTGCCCCTTCCAGTGGACAGAAAGGATAGGGTGACAGCGGAGATGGGGGTCCTCCTGCTGACTAGGAGACAGGATAGAGATACCAGAACCGACTGAGAGCACAATTCTCTCCTCCAGAGGTAATGTCTGAGTCATTCTGTGAGTTGAAGGTTGAGGGATGTGTGTCTGTCACACAAAGGGACAGCATTTTCTGCCAGGAAAGAAGCAGATGGTGAAGATTTTTCTTGTCAGGGTTAAGTAGACACGAAGGGGAAACATGACTGAGACAAAAGATTGACAGGGACTGCTGGCAGGGCTGTCTGTCTTGGGGCAGACGCTCCCTCTGACACTCAGGGAGATGACTCTGGGGACCTTTGGAAGACACTGAATCAGCAGACATTTGTTCCATGCCTTGTACTTGGCACATTGAGGTGGGAGAGTGAGCTGATAATACGTTTTCTGGTCAAGCATGAATTAGCCAGAAAACAATGTTATATCATGTCTATAACAAGAATAAAATCCTTTTGCAGTTTTTAGCATAGTGAAATAAATTTAAACAGTAAGTCAATGGGCCTGAGAAAGAATTTTGCTAATTTCCCAAAAGGGGCAGTTGGTGTAGGTTTAGGGGAAAGGCTGGTATCCTGGGCTATGTGTTGCTCCTGCTCATGATTATAACTCTCATCAGTGACAGAAACTTACATTTTGGACCATTAGCCATGTCCTGAGAGGGGCCCTTATGACTTATTAGCTAAAGATACTCCAGTTTCCAAGAGAAGGGAACTTCTTCTGTGGACTTATTTGTCCTACAGGAACTGCTTGCGGAGTCAGCCGAGTCTTTCCCGTCTAAGTCTGAGCACAGCAAATCGACATGCATATCCTCTCTCAGGGCACACGGTGCCTTCAGACCAGCAACAACGTTCTTGGAAACTGAAGAATGACAACCAGACATAACTACTTCCTAGTGCTTTTAATAAGCGTGTTGCTTTTCGATGATGTCTCCAAACTTCACATTTAATATCTTTCAAAAACGGAAATGAGACACACAGGACCCAGTGGGCTCTCCCGGGTGTTAGAGGGTCTTTGCAGGGTCTGATCCTGCCTCAGCTGTCAGTGTTAGACAAATTCATTTCCTGTGTCTTTGTGTAGTTTCCAAGGACGTCTGCATCTGACATGAGAAAACTATGCTGTGTTTTGTTTTGTTTTTAAAAGAGAAGGTGCAGGCAAGAATGAAAACAGGCAGCGGCAGGCAGACAGGAAGAGTGAGAAGGAAGAAGCACCCCATTCATTTTATTCAGTTGTTTGCCCTGCACCCTCCTCCCATCCTGGAACATGAATGAAACCCAGATCCCTGGGATGTCAGAGGGCTGCTCCAGCCGAATGTGGCTGACAGCTACTCCACCAGAGCGCACCATCTGCCGTGACTCTTGAAAAACGGTCTTCAGGGGCCATTCTCTTCTGTCCTTATTTCTTCTCCAGACCGTCAAGGGGACCTGTAAGAGCTGCCAAAGTAGACAGCCGTGTTCTGGTGCCAACTCTGTGCTTATGAGGTTGGGCAAAAACACTTAGCCTTTGCTTTTATTTCTCACCTGTAAAATGGGATACTTAATTCTGTGTCTTGCCTGCCAGCTTTCAATTTAAGGGTGAATGAATGAATATCCTTCCAATCCTTTGAATTCCACAGGAAAGTGTACAACATCAAATACATACCTCAGCTATTGGCTTGCATTGCTGTCAATAAAGTAGAAAGTCAAACCAAAAATTTTAGTAGCAAATACTTTCTAAAGGATTGTCAGCTGCAAACACAATTTTCCGTTGGATGCTCTTGGAGTTAGCGGTATGCAACTCTCAGTATTTACTTTTTTATTTTTACCTCAATTTTTATTAAAGTTTCCTAATAGCATTCCTTATTTGCTTAATCATTTGCAGCTGCTTTGCTCACCTGTTTCTGGGGACCCAAGAGCAGTCCCCAGAGAGTTTCATTATTATTTCCTTCTGCGTTCTCAAGCCAGGAGGAATGCATTTAAGTGCTTAATAGATTCTCTGGGCTTTGGAATTTGAAGGACAACTCTTAGGGCTGTCCTCTTCCAGAAGGAGATACGTTTCTTCTCCATCTCAATATGGCCTGGTGTCCGTCACTTTCCTGATGGAAACGGATGGTTGGAATAGTAGAGCCTTTGTCTCAGAAACCAGTCCCCAAATTTCCTGAGTCATCCCTCCCCCGACCCTGCCTGATGCTTCAGATTAAACATGGGATTAAACATCAGATTTGGATTTTCTCTTTTGTTCTCTGCCTTAGTGCCCTGACAAGTCAATCGATGCATTGTTCTTGAAAAATCTTCGCTTCTTGGTGCAGTGTGAGCCAGAACTGGGGCTTTTTCCTGTAAAGTTGTAAGCCAAAGCCAAACTATTTCAGCAATGCTGTCTGCAGTGGGTGCCACCCAGAGTCCGGGGGTGCAGAATGCTCTTGGGTTCCCCCCTGGCTCCACGGATGAGCCTCCAACCTCCACAGCCCCTGTGCTGAAGGCATAGCTCTGAAGCTCTTTGACAATGTAGTTTAAAGCAGCCACCGTCCCATCACATGAGGGAGTCAGGACACATTCAAGTCGGACGCCAGATCTCGAGTCCAAAACATGCCGGAGTGGCTCACCCTCTGCCACCAAGGAGTCTGTCCCACGTAGGTCTCCTGCCCTGGTGGTGTGGATGATGCCGGTACTGGCAGCCAGCTAGTCAAGAGCATTTTTGAGGCGGACCTGGGAGCCAGCAAGAGGAGGTGGCACTGAAGTCCAACAGGGTCTGGGTTTGGTACTGACCCAATGGGGTGAACCTGGCTCTCAGAGGTGCTGCTCTGCAGACTGGGCCTGGTCCGGCCCTGGGGATTAGCGGGGAACCATGCATCTGCAGCTGTGCCTCGACCGCCCTCCCCCGCAGGGTGCGTGCGCGCCTGTGCATTCGCGTGTGTGTGTGCGCGCGTGTGTGCGTGTGTGTGTGCATGCGTGTGTGCGTGTGTGTGTGCATGCGTGTCCGCGCGCGCAGGGAGGAGGCACGCACACAGCACCCACAGGCATCCGCATGGCCCTCGCGCCCCTCTCCATCTCTAGCTCCCACAGCTCCGCGCCCTGGCGGCCCCGGGCCGAGCGGCAGCAGATGGAGCGGGCGAGGCGGGCGAGGCGGCCGGCTCGCGGAGGTGGGGCCGGGGGAGGAGAGGGGAGGGCGGAGGGGAGGATCCGGGAAGTTCGAGAGTATTTGACAGGAGCCAGGGGCGCGGCGGCGGACACGCAGGAGTGCTCCGCGCCGGAGGAGGGCTGGCGGGGAGAGCGCCGCGAGCAGCCCCTCCACCCACCCGCTCGCCCGCAGCTCGCCCGGCCGCCAGCCAGCGCGCAGGGCGCGGCCGCCGCTCGGTCCCTCCGTTGCTGCCGGCCGCCCCGCGCCCGCGTCACCATGCTGCTCCCCCAACTGTGCTGGCTGCCGCTGCTGGCCGGGCTGCTCCCGCCGGCGCCCGCGCAGAAGTTCTCGGCGCTCACGGTGAGTCGCGCCGCGCGCGGTGCGCCATCGCTCCTAGCTGCCGGGTGGGCCCAGGCCAGGTACCCGCGCCCGCCTGACGCCAGCCCGCAGGGTCGCAGCACCGGGGACCGGGAACAGGTGGCGCCTCCTCCCGCCTGCAGGGCTAAGCAGGTGGGGTCCGGGCGGCCCGCCGCGTGCGCTTCGGCTCCGGCCGGGAAGACTAGGCGCTGCGGGGGGCTCCCGGAGTCCTCCTGCCAGGACCCCTGCGGGCCTTGCCATCCTGCCCCGGGGCTGCGGTGGCCTCGGGGCTCTCACCGCCCCGATGGATGAGCGATGGGAGTGCGCGTGGGTGTCCTTCGCGCGCCCACTCATGGGTGGGCTGGTCTCCTGTGGAAACCAGGTCTGGGAACGCCGGCGCCGCCCCGCGGAATGTCCGAGTAGATCTCTCTGGGGACTCGCAGCCCATCTCGCCGCAGAGGGACCTGGCCTGGAGCACATTTGTGTGTCTGCAAAATGCTTTTGTGCTACGATGCCGTGGCTCGGCGCTAGGCATGGTGAAGGGGCTAAGTCGGGCCCTACGGGTGGGCCCCGCGAGTGTGAGTTTTGCCTGACTTCGCACAGCTCCCTAAGTGACTTAAGAAGAAGCAGATGGTATTAAAAATAACGATCAGCTTCACCGACCTAAGTGCTGGTAGAGGAGGAGAAGGAGCCCTCTCCTCCCTTCGCAGGGCAGACACCAGAAGGGGAGTTCTCTGTGCTCTGTGCTTTCTTGGCCCCCGCGGGGTCTCTCTTTGCTCTTTGCTCGGGGCATTGGGGATTGAGATGCTGCTGGCGGTGAGCTCCAAGCACGTGGGTCACCGCGGTTGACCACTGTGTGTTTTTCTTTCTTAGCTGCAACGTCTAAGGGCCGCCCGGCTCGCGGTGCCAAGTGCCCAGCTATGTTCAGGGATTGAGCCAAGCCACGGGCGCTGGCCCAGGCCGAGCCTGCAGACCCCGGTCTGGCAGAGCAGACCTGGTGGGCTTGCAGTCTTTGCAAACCCATAATTAATGCAATCTGCAGAAACGAAAACATTCCACTTAAATGTGTTTTTGAACAAGTGCTTGAGAAGACAGGAAGGTAGAGAGAACACCTCTGGTGGAGTGATGCTTTTAAGTGGCCGGGGACTTGTCCTGAAGGCGTTTATTGTATCGAAAATACGAGGGTTTAAAGAGCTGTGGTCCAGTTCTGCTTTTCAGCAAATTTGAAGCAGCCTTTTTTTTTTTTTTTCTTTCTTTTTTCTTTTTTTTTAAACAGTATGAGGGGGAAGGAGTTAGTGAGTTCATTGTTCATACCTAAGATTCTTCTGGAGCAGTCCAGTCCCTGCATTGTGTCTCACAAATGACTTGTAGATTAGACACTGCTAACTGGAAGTTTGAGGAAGATTTTCGCATGCTCAGCTTACCCTGTAGAACTTGGGTATCTCCAGGGCAGCCATCAAACAAAGCGTTCTGGGTGAATTCCTATGTGCCTGCACCTATCCATGCACATGCACATGCATAGTGCACCCACACATGCAATGCACACACATGCACTCAGCACACACATGCACCCACACAGGCACACAGCACACATGCACATGTGCACCCTCACATGCACACACATGCACACACATGTGCATAACCCCACAGGACATTAAAGTCAAGGAAACAGTCTTCTCCAGCAGAGACCATCGCCTGTCTTGCAGGGCTCTCAGCAGGTGACCTACAGTTGTCACATAGTTTCTGAAGGTGTGAAAAAGTGTGCTGTCATCTGCCTGCTGTCCTCTTGGGGACCTTGGCTGGATGAAAAGTAGATCTGTGGTGGTTAGTTACAGGAATAAAATAAGTCTCCATCATTTTCCTTTCTTCTTGGCTCTAGCTTCTCATCTTTCAATTTGACAATTTGCCTTAAATTGTGAGTCCTTTGTCATTATGATCGGGGCTTCCTGGGTGGCAGTAAGCCCACTGACTCGGGGTTCTGGTGCAGAGGTGTGTTATGATACCAGCAGTGCAATCTTCTGTACTCCCCGAGGAAGCTGCTGCCTTTCGACTGCATCTGCAAATAGCAGATGCTTCTGAATCCAGGAGAAAAGTTTAAATATTTGACATACTCTTTCCACCCTGCCTGATCTAGGAGGAGATCAAGCCATTGGCTGATGGGCCAGGAGGGAATGTTAGATGTGCTGGATTTTTCTGTGGTGTTAATCTGTTTTCAGATCACTTTCTGGTATTTGGGGCTCTCTTATGTTTCCAGAGGACAGGCTTTCTCTCCACAAGACTTGCATTTGCATTTCAGTAAGTTAGAGAGGTAGTGGCACTTCATGGGATACTGGAGTGACAACTAAGTGTCTTTAGGACATATGACCCCAGGCCAGACCTTGCTTTCCACATCATCAGTGTTCTTAACTGTGAAATGGAATGAAGCCAGGGCTCTTCAGCACAATGTGAAGATTAAAGAGAAGACGTTTAATATGTCTGGTACACATTAGTTCTCTAATTGACATTGACTTTGCTGAGACCCTATCATGGTGCCTCAGATGGTGTGAGCCCACAGTTCTCCACTCTCCTTCGACCGTGTCACTCAGTGTGCACACACGTGGGCTTCTTGATGTTGCCCATCACTGGGGTAGGACAGCAGGCTTTATTCTTGATGTTGGATGAGCCCAGGAAAGTTAAGTCTTGAGGGCGACCCTGGACAGGCAGACGTGAGAAACACAGATTTCTGGCTTCTTCTAGGCCCTCCATGTCTCCTCACCTAGAAATAGAGACTCATTCACCTCTTGAGTTGACAGTTCTCAAGCCTGACTTCTTGGCACCACGTATTTGTCTCCTCTCTCCTACATGGAGGGGGCTTTGCTGGAGGACACATTGCCAGTGTGTCACTGGACTGCTCACCACTGTTACTGTGGTTCACGACTAAGAGAATCCACTCTGATTGACAATTATCTTCTTTTGTTCCCCTCCGAAGTCACTCTTGAGAACTGGCACCATGGGAAAAACACACAAGGGCCCTCTGGGTTTGTCTGAGGGTTTTCTGATGGCTTTGCCCAAGGGCTCGCTCAGCATCAGACCCCAGTAGGTGGGTGGTGCAGTTACCTGTGTCTAATCTGCCTGACTTAGAGGTGGATTTCTCCCTTGAAGAAGTAGATACCTTCAAAGGCCAGACCATATCTCATGATCACGTGAAAGCTTGGTGTTGCTTTTCCTTTTGTGGCAGGTGGCTACTACAGAAAATATATTGGCTGGAAATAATTCTGTTCTTCTAAACAATGAACCAACAGGATCATAATTCTTCCACAGCGGATTCTGATAGACCAGCCAAGAAGCCCCTATTGAGTATTTTCTTTAGGAACAACGAGGACCAGCATGACCTTTAATTCCTCTCCAGAGGTGTTTGAGGGAGACAGCTGAATCATTTTAAAGCTGAATCAGTGGTATTTGTCCCTCCAAAGAGAGTCGAGTTCTCATCATCACCTCCCTCTTCTCATTGTGCTGGATAATGCTGGGCTCCTTGCGACACCCCGGGGCCTAGCACAGATGGCATGTCCCGTCCAGCCCTCTGGTGAAGCCCTATGTCTGCGGTCTCAGTCTGACCTACCTAGGAAGGTTCTGTGTTATCACATCCCAGAGATGGAGCAGCTGAAGTTTTCAGAAACTCGTAAGAGCCCTGGGCAGGAAGCTCCTCTGGATGCTTGAAGTGTTACTTACACTTTTCTTCCACGAGGGGAGGTCTCGGCACTGGTTTTCACTTCCACTTCAGAACAGTTGGCTTCCTCACTGCCTCTGACCTGCCCAGACCTTGCTGACCTCAGCCCCCTCTCTCCGGGGCTGGAGACTGGGGCTGGACTGACCGATCTGGGGGAGGCGTGACCGCAGCATGGAGATGGCTATTTTCCTCTGATATATATTCATTGACTTTGAAAGAAAAGGAAGGAGATGGAAAACATTTGCTTCTGCTCACATGTTAACTTAAGACAGGGTTCCTTATTAGTAAGTCCCACAGGGAATTGAATACCGATATTGCTGACACGCTCACCCAGAAAACGCTCTTCTATTTCCGGGAGCAATTGTGGTGTGAAGTGAATGCATCACCCTGTTTGGATGCTGCTTTCCCTCAGTGTCGAATATTTTGAGGAATGATTATGGGTTTTTCTTCTCTCCCTGCAAATGCTTTGAGTGCACCAAGGCTCTGGGACATGGGTGGTTAAGGAGAAGGAAACCAAACACAATCAACATTTTCCAACTTAGAATCCCATTTACATGGCGACTAAAAACCCAAACATCTGGAAGAGTTGCTTTAATTTTGACTTGAAATCAAGACCATACATAAAACTATAAGCAACTTCAAGCCCTAACAAGACCGAGCATGGGTGCAGCCGAGCCTGCTGTGCTTGGAGCAGAGAAGACTTCTGAGTAACTATGTCAACATCAGCCTTCCTGACAAGCGAGGGTCTTCAGATCAGGGCTGTGATGAAGATGGGTGATGGGACTTTGGGAGAGAGGTCAAGGACAGCACTTCTATATTTTAGAATTAAGAGACACACTGTCCCACACATGCAAGACATAAACTCGGTATGATGAATTTCCAGTAGGATTTTGAAATTAGAGAAGAAAATGCAAAATCGTAATTTTCTGAGTTTGTTTATAAAAACTAAAATTCTCACCTGTGTGTCTTCCCAAGGGGTGATGTGGTGCTGGAAATGGGATGAGATTCCACGATGAATGATTGTAAATCTGTAGAGTTTGAATAAAACTGACAATAATGACTATTTGAACTGTAACCCACAGGAGAAAAGACTTCAGAAAATAAAATCCTCATTTCTTATAGGCTAATAAGAAATTATTGTGAAACTGCAAAACACTTTCGTAGGTGATTTTATAGTACTGGGCTGAAAATCAAAACACAAAGATTTCTAATAAAAAACAAACACATAGAACCAAGCAAAGCGCTAACTCATTTATATTGCCAACATTAAGGAAAAGACAAACAAACCCTTAAAATGGAGACCTGTAGGCTGTGATAATGGGCCAAACTGAATTAGAATTTTCAATGTGGAGGCGGTTTCAGAATGCCTGTGAAAGCCATAGGCTATTCACATGTTTACGATAGATTACACGTGGCATATTAGTCAATGAAGCGGGCATTTAAGAGAAGGGGAAATGTCAATAAAGAAAGTGAACTTTTTCTTCCTTCGGTTTATGTCTTCCTTTTTTGCCCTATTTCTTCCACTGTTTCTCTTTTTTCTCTTTTATGCTTCTGTTCAAAACATGAATTATAATTGATGCCTTTTCGCTTCTTCTGTCTCCAGCGTGCTGACCGTTAATATTACTGCATCTATTTAAGGACCGGCCGACAGTCCATAAGAAGAGCTGGAGTTTCTGTCATGTCCCTTCCTCTCCCTAAATGTGTTTGCTGGCTTCTGTGCTGGTGGCCAGCGTGTGTGGTGGGTGGGTGGCCGCTGTCCTATCTGGAGTCATGGCCTGACCCAGGCAGGAGCCGGCCCCATGCCTATGGCAGGTTTTGTTTTTTTTTTAAACTGCTGGGTAAGTCAGCTCCTAAAATTTGAGGTTGCTGGCAAAGCGTCTTCCAATAATAATGAAGTTTCCAAGAGCATGACGAGTTCTAGATACACACAATAACTGTGGTGCGTTGGGGCCCTGGCTCGGGGCCCTGGAGGAGGGCAGAGCCCACGCGGCCCACTTCTCTTCGAGTGTTCCCAAACGTGTGGGGCTGCAGTGACCTCTTCAAGAATAAATTCATTCGTTGTCAAAGCACCACCACCAAAATCCCGCTGTAGTCTCAAAATGACTTGCATGATAGGTTGCTTTCATTCTCCACGGCCCTGTTCACTGATGGAGACAGGAGAGTCCATCCAGCCCATGTGGTGAGGGCAGCCCCAGAGAGCAGATTTCACTGGCGTTGACAGTCTGCCTTCCCTCGTCGGGCTCATACCGCATCCATACGTTGGTACCATGGACCAGAGAAGGCATTTCCCCACCCTGCCCAACAGCCCGTACCTGTAGGTGGCTGGGCCAAGCTGTGAACTGGAGATCACTGCCTTGGCAGAGTCTTCCAGTGTCTCCCACGGGGACCTGCCTGAGCCAGACCTGGGATGTTCTGTGGGTGGCACCTGGGCTTGGGACCTTCTGTCCTCCTCGGTGCTGCAAGAGGAGGGGGACTGTCCTTGCTCTCTGGAACCTGAGAGCACCTGTTTGATGAGGTGAGTGGAGTCCATCAGTGGAAGCCTCTGTCTTCCTAGGAGGGAGGCACGTTTTATGTCGACCCAGCAAAGACCTAGATCACTCTGAGGAGTGACAGTGCCAGGTGAGTAGACCATTGGTTCAGTAAGCTCTGTGGCCACCTTAACAGATGAGCCTCTGTTCTGCAGACACTTGTTACCCAACCATACATTTCATTCTAACTCTGATTGCTTTCAGCGTTGTCTAATATATGATGAACTGAACAAAGGAACACTAATCTATAACTCAGCACTAATACAGACCTGTGTTCAGTAGTTTTTACAGCTCATACTTCTCTCTGCCTTTCTTGGCTGACACAGGGCTACCAGGGGCACCCATCTTCGGAAGAACTGGACATCGACTCGCCTTAGTGCCTTGCCCTTGTCTCCTGGTTACTAACCCACTAGATTCCTCGCTTCTCCCAGGCTTCTCACTCGCCTTCTTGCACTTTTCTTACTCTACCATAATTTTTATAACCTTGAGGAAAATAAACGAATTCCAGGAGATATCACGGCTCCTCTGTCTAGCTTTTCTCACCATCTTTGAGACTGTTTTATCCTTCCCTACATTAGAAATGATAGGGAAATAAAAAGACTTCATAACATATATTCATCCCCTTTGATAAGGGCCACTTAAATATGAAATAGGAGTTACAAAATAAAAAAAATAAGTTCCATGTATGCTTATAATGGTAAAAGCAATTCATGAGATTGGAATGAAGGTGTTAGAGCAGAGCTTGGTGTCTAGTTCTCAGCTGTTTGGTCCACGAGGAGCTGGTTCTATGTAATCAAGGAAATACTACATTCACAATTCTTTGCAAAATTGCCTTTTGGAACTCAAGAAGCGAGGGACCTGCCGTTTTGTGCCGGCCAGCAGAACTGCGTCTGTCCGGTGCATGGTGTTTGGAAAGGTCACAGCCAGATTCTGGGGACAGGACACCAGGCTGTGTCGCTCCCCGAGCCCCAAGTGTGCAGCGTCAGAGCCTTCAATTAAGTGTACAGTAGATGTTAGCTTTCCCGCCAGGCCTTCTTCTGGGGAGCCATCATGTTAAATATTCCACATGCTTGTTCTGAGAGGGAATATTCTTCCCAGTGAAGTGGCCGAGTCAAGGGACAAGTAATGCACCTGCCAAGTCCCCTGCCAAGCCTGGTCAGGACTTACCTCTTGTGAGTTCTGCTGATCCCAGTATTGGGTGCCTTCTTCCCTGGACCTGGGTAAATGTGGTGGGTGTGAGAGGAGGGAGAGGGGAGAGAGGGGGAGGAAGAAGGAAGGGGAGCAGAGAGAGGAGGGAAAAGGAGGGGGAGAGGGAGGGGGAAAGGTGAAGGGAAGGGAAGAAGAGGAAGAGAAAGGGAAGGAGAAGGAAGGGAGGAGGGAGGGAAGGGGTAGAAGGAGGGGAGGGGCACAGGGAGGGGAGAAGAAGGATGGGGAGCAGGACTGGTAGAGGAAGAGTGGGGAGGGGGCAGGAGGGCTCTCCTTGAATCTGTGGACGAAGTTTTTGACTAGGAAGGATAGAAGGACTTGGCTTTAATGCAATCTGAGAATCATGTGACCTTCAGTCACTGGAACCCAGAATTATGAGGGTCATTTATTTAGGTATTTGAAGAAGGTAGGTCTCTGAGGTCAGACCCCCTCCCAGCTCCAGAGTCCCTGCACCCCAAATTCTTCTGCGTCAGCCTGTGTCCCTTCCAGCGCTCGGAGGACTCTGGGGCCTGAGTGAGTCCTGGACCTGGGTGTGTCTGCTGCCTCTTCCTCTGGGGCTCCAAGAGGAGCTTGATCTCTCTCCTGTCCCTCTCTGTGTCTGTGTGTCCCTGTCTCCTTGTCTCCTCCAATTGCTGTCTCTCTCTTTTTGTCTTTTCCCTCTCCCCCCACTCTCCCTCTGTTTTCCTCTCTGTCTCTCTCTGTGGTTTCTATCTGTATCTCCTTCTGTCTCTGTTCCTCGAAAGGCAGCGGGGCCAAGGCTCTCACTGCCCTCTTACCGAGCTCCACTCTGCGTCCCCGCAGACCCTCAGGAGTGTTGCCCTCAGCACTGGACAGTCTCTGGAGTGGTCGCTCAGCAGTAGACCGGTAGAGCGGTGGCTCTCGTGCCCGGGCTGGCATCCCCAAATGACTGTCGACCTCTGACAGTCTGGTCAGCCAGCCTGCCCAGCAGCTGTTTTGTGACATTTCCATGCCTGAGTGGCACTGCGCACGTTCTGACACGGAGCTGGATGTGCGCGCTGCCCCAGTTACTGGGGCTTGGAGCAAGCCCCCGGCCTCCGGGAACTTAGCCGTCCTCGTCCGCTCTTCCTGGCATGGGCTGGCTGCGTGCACCTGCGGGGCCTGTCTATTTGCTGCAGGGATTCGTTGTCCCAGGAGACTTGGGTATGGCCCTTCTCCCTCCCGGGCTCCAGAGTCAACATTCCACAGCTCGTTAACACTAATTGGGTTCCCGAGGCCTCTCACTGTAGGTCTGGCCTCCAGAACTTCTGGGAATCCAGCAATGGACCTGCTCTGAACACAGGGCCGTCCCCCCATCCGTGTCGGGGGACCTAGTCTTCTCCTGAGTCCCAGGGTCACAGACTCTGGGACAAGGGGGAAGGCTCCTGTGAACAGCCTCATTTTACCCTCCTGTCACATGGTAGAGAGGCCCCTTCTGTGGCCCCAGAAGGACACCTCGTTCCCCGGTGCTCCTGCGAGGCAGCCATCTCTACTCCATGTGCTTCTGGTTTTGAAACCCCTTCGGGGTAAGGAAAGCCAGCACCAGCTCTGACCTGAGCCTACGTGTCTCCGGTTCCAGCTGCCAGTCCGCAGATGCCTGTGCTAATCAGGTCTTCCCTCTGGAAAGGGTTATCTCTGGAGGGAGCTGCCAAGGACAGATCTTCCCTTTCACTCAGCGATAAGCCTGGTGGAGTCAGGATCTGGGCCAGCACTCCCGGGCCCTCGCCCACCCTTCGCACCCTGCTGAGCCGGGGTGCACCCAATCTGTGGCCGCAGGGGGGCTTCAGAGCTGCCTGCCCCCCTCCCCCCAGAGGTGGGGTTTAGGGAAATTGCGGGGGGTGTTTGAATGGGATTTGAGAGTCTCAGAGGTGGGGTTTGGGGGTATGCACCCAAGGTGGATTTTGGGGGGGTGTCCTAGAGGTTGATGGGTGTTATGAAGGTGGGGTTTGGATGATTCTGGAAGTGAGGTTAGGGGGTGAAGACCAGCAGCAAGGCTTCTGCCACCTTGTGCCCAGGAGCCATCACTGAGCTTGACTTCAGGCACTGTAGTCAGCTTTCCAGTTTTGATGATTTGACTCAGGAAGAGGAGATGCTAAATTAGGAAATTAAAAAAGGAGGCCTTTTGATCAGAGGTGTCTAGCCACTTTATTTGGAAGTCAGGAGATGGGTGTGCACTTCAGAGCTATGACTCAAGTATCCAGGAGAGTTTGCTGTTGGAGAAGTAGAGTATGGATTTAAATAGGGACGGGCAGAAGGGTGGGCGGGACTTGGGCGGGATGACCCCGGTGTTAGGTGCTCAAGGACGCCTTGTTCCCTTAGAGAATCAAATTTTTTTTCAAAGCAGCGGCTTAATTTCTCTTATCTGGAACCTAGTACCATACCTGAGAGCCCTCCAGGCTGGCACAGCTCCGGCGCACCCGTCATGACGGATCTGTTGCACAGAGCAGCAGCTGCGGCCTCGGGCCTGTGTGTGCAGACTCTCCGGATTCCTTTCCAGAACCTTCCCAGCAGAGGGAGAAGACTGGGCGGTTTAGCTTCCACCCTCCAGCTCCTCTTCCCTGACCTCTCCTTAGGCCTAGTGACATGTTTGTGTCCCCAAATCTGCAGGGAATGGCAGTCACCCTGGTTGCTCCCCAGGCTCGGGGGCTGTGTCTCGTCCTCTCTGCACTTTCCTCCTGGGCTCTGCTCTGCCCCTGCAGGCTCTGCGACCCAGGGTCTAAGGGTCCTCGCGCGGGGCCGCCGCCACCGCAGCTCTCAGCCCGGTGCTGATTTCCAGCTACCCAGCCTGTACTTTTCCTGGGTGGGTGTAAGAGGCCTGGAGACGCAGGGCCTTCGTGGCTGGGGACGCAGGGCCTTCGTGGCTGGGGACGCAGGGCCTTCGTGGCTGGGGACGCAGGGCCTTCGTGGCTGGGGACGCAGGGCCTTCGTGGCTGGGGACGCAGGGCCTTCGTGGCTGGGCACGGGTGCCTGCGGGCCTCCCAGGGTTGTGGCGACTCCCTCACGGAGATCAAGGCAATTCAGGTCTGAGACAGGCATGGCCCAGGAGAAAGGACATCAGGGCCCTGCCCCAAGGGTACATGGGAGGTCTGTGGGCTGTCGTCCTGCTGGCCTGTTCTCTGCTGTGTAGTCCCTTCAGCCCTCTGTCCTGTTCGACCCCAGCTTAACCCACAGATGAGGACGAACCTCACTGGTATGGCCAAGAGGAGCTTGATCTCTCTCCTTTCCCTCTGTGTGTTTGTGTCTCCCTGTCTCCTTGTCTTCTCCAATTGCTGTCTCTCTCTTTTTGTCCTTTCCCTCTCCCCCGACTCTCCCTCTGTTTTCCTCTCTGTCTCTGTGGTTTCTAGCTGTATCTCCTTCTGTCTCTGTTTCCTTCTCTCTCTCTGTCCCTCTGCCCTTAGGCTCCCTGTAGCCTGTCACCTGCTCGTGGCCACCTCGCCGTCTCACCCCGTGACCCCAGCTGACCGCAGTAGGTTCAGCACTGCACTGTGGCCGCAGCAGCCCACCACCTACCTGCTGCCTCCTTCCAGCAAGGAGCTTGGCCTCCCCGCAGCCGGGGAGAGGCCCAGGTTGGGTCAGATGGTCGGTGGGTCCCAGGATTTCACCCCGCAGTTCTAACCTTCTTTCACAATCGCACATTTCAGCTTTTGCACCTTTCCTTCTGGAATGGTTCTGGGGCTCCCCGCTTCCTCAAGAACTCAGAAGGCCCTGTGAAGTCCCCAGCAGGGAGACCACGTCCTGCTCTGGGGGAGCTGGCAGGCCCCGGGCCCTGCAGGTGGAGGTGGAGCTGCTCTGCCCAGGGCAGGGGCACAGGTGACGCTCTGCTGTGCCGTCCAGGCTCCAGCCACTTGCTTTGAGGTTGTCATAACGCATTTCCTGGGAGCAGGGGCTTTGAGGAGAAAAGTGAAAACTCCAGGTATGTTAAAAACCAGCTCCCAGCAATCACGCCCTCGCCCCACGTGTATGCGTGCTAGTGCCAGAGTCCACGGGGATCTACCTGACTTCTGTCTGATGACGACCGAGAGGTCGCGGTCTAGCCATGACACTTACTCATCCATGCTGTCCTGCGGCCATGCTTCTGACTGAGACTCAGACCAGGGACCGGGGAGGGGAGCAGGGGTCCCCGATGCAAGTGGTGCCCAGCAGGTGGCTGCCAACGCGGCTCTGAGGGTCTGGGGGGGTTGTTGCGGGTGAGTGTGGGGTCAGGGAATGTCCTGTGCAGAGTCTACTGGACACGTCGGGAAGCTCCAGGAGGGCCCCGCAGGAAGGAGCCAGGTGGCCAGGGCGGGAATCTTGGGGCCTCACAGAGGGTCTGCAGGCAGCTTCGGTGCAACCATGGTGCTGGGGTGCAGCTTTGGTGCCAATGCGATGCTGGCGTGTAATTTTGGTGCAGATATTATATCGGGGTGCAGGCTTCATGCTGATGTGATTCTGGGGTCCAGGTTTGTTGCTGATCTCATTCTGGGATGCAGTTTTCATGCTGATGTGATGCTGGGATGCAGCTTTGATGTCGGAGCACAGGCTCGGTACAGATGTGATTCTGGGGTGCAGCCATGCTGCTGGGTACAGGTGTGAATTGACGAGGTGCTGCCTCTGACTCGGCTGCCCTTCAGTCCAGAGGACGTTCTCTGCTCCTGCACAGATCAGACAGGGAGGTTGGGTGGAGATGCTGACTGGGTCTAGTTTGTGTGTTTTCTTTAAGACATGAAAGATGTCACTCTGTAAGAGACCCACAGATTCACCTGCAGCATTTCCTCCTGTCATTTCCCTGAGAACCAGAAAGGGTGGCATTCGGAGGACGGGGAGGACAGGCCAGTGGCACTGGGTGTCCTGGGCACCGCTCCCACAGCAAGAGACCGGCCTGGTCCCTCCCCCGCGTCTCCACCTGTCTCCATTCATCCACTCTGAAAACTGTTTCTCTCATCACCTTAGGGAGGTAACAGGGCTGCCGGGTAAAAAGTGTCTAGAAATGGACTTATGTCTCAGCGTTGCCCTGGGGCAGACTCTGGAGGGCAGTGTCAGACGTCACAGCTGGGCTGGGGTGTCAGGGTCTCACTCCACAGTTCAGGGTCTCACTTCCTCTGCACGCCAGCAGAGGAAGAGTTAACCAGACCCGGCCTGCATAGCAAGGGTGGCGAGGAACTTGGAGGCAGTGCCAGGCTGATCGGAGCTCTGCCCGCTTGTGGCTGCCTTGCCACTTGTCACTTTCAGACTTGGGGGCTACCTGGGCGAGTTCACAGGATTCCCTCTGGGTTTGCCGGCGCCTCTGCTGGAACCCTGCGGCCAGCAGCACTAATGGGGTGCTGGGGCACTTAGAGGAATCAGCCCCCCACTTTTGGGGTGTTGAACTGGGTCTCCTCTGTGCACATCCAGCCTGCATCCCTGGGAAGCTGGTCCTGCACGTCAACCTCAATGGCATGATCTGGATGCGGTCACAGCTGGTGACCCGGATCCGCATCGGGAAGCTCTGGGCTTTTGCTGAGTTTGCACCTCGAGTCGCCGGGCGGGGCGGGGCGGGGGTTGGCCCGCAGGCAGTGACTGTGGGGTCCAGGGGACTGACTGCTTTGGAGTTGACGCCACCAGGTCTCAGCGAGACAGACCCTGCTGCGTCCTCCCCACAGCCGCACGCAGTGGGAGCCCCTCCAGAACACATCTCTGGGTGCCACGGGGTAACAGCGACCTGGGGTGTGGGAGTTCCTCTCGGGCACTCCTGGTGAGCTCAGGCCTGCAGGTGCTGTTGGCCAAGACCCTGCTGGCAGGGGGACCTCCGTGTGTCCCTCAGGTGGTCGGCGGGGACTCCAGGCGGGGAGAGGGCGGAGTGGTCCCCCTGCAAGGCTGGGGCAGCCCTGGGCTGGCTCCAGGGGCCTCACTTCACTCACAGTGAGCGAACGTTGGCCTCCCAGTTGCTGCGGACACAAGCGTTCTCATGAAGACACGGGGGATATTTAAGAAGACCTGACCAGGAACCTGTCTCCACGGGTAACGCGATGTGTTATTTTTCCACATCCTGCTGTTTGTGTTTCCATCCCTGTAAAATAACACTTGTGAGAATCCACAGAGCTGGTGTCCTGTCCTCTTGGGACTTGCAGGGCCTGGGGCCTCGCGCCCGTGTCCATGCACAGACTGTGCCTCTGCTCTCACACGAGGTGGCAGCGGACTGCGACTTTAAACTGAACGAAGCACAGCGCCACCTCTGCAACAGATGAGCGGTGAATGAAACTCAGAGCACCCTTGCCCAGGCAGCCCCCCACCGCCTGTGTCCCCGGAGCAGCCGCCTGTGGAGCAGGACCCCAACCTTCAGGGCTCCCGGTCTGCCTCGGGGCTGCCTTGTGATTCCGGGTGACACGGAGACTGTTGCGTGTGTGGGGTGCCAGGTTCTCACGCGCCTGTGTGCTTGATTGACAGAATCCTCCCAGGACACGATGGCTGCGCCTTGACCCGCTTTCAAGCCCCGCTCTGTAGCGCTGAAGGGACCAAGCCTGGCACCTCCTGCGTGCCTGGCTGGGATAGGAGCGCACGGTTTCTCTCCGGCCCGGGGGCACCCAGGACAGGAGGCCCAGACGGGGAAGAGGAAGGTGCTGAGAGCGTTGGTCCTCCTCTTCCTCCCAACTGTCTGCGTCCAGTGGGTCTGACATGAGGTCTCCTGTCTGGTGCTCCGGGGGTGAGCCCAGCACACTCACTGGTCCCACATTGGCTGCATTCGGGGTGAAGTCCCCAGCACGGCCTGTGACAATCCTGAAAGGACAAGTAGGGCTCACCCTCGTGGGAAGTCTGCTGGATGTAGTCAACATATCCCAAGGACCTAGGTTCGAGATTTGGGGTTGGGGAACGACCAAGATGAAAAACTAAGTTAAATGAATACAGTGCTTCTTTCTTCTCTTCCTGCCTGTCTCCGCTCACCTTCATTCCCATCCGCATCTTTCCTTAAACCTAACAAAGAAAAACAGGACAAGTAGAACAGGATACTGAGCACCCATCTGACAACTCAGGTGAACTTAGCACAAGAGGCATCGGGGCTGGACGGCCGTAGGGGTGTCGCCCTGCAGGATGGGCAAGGACAAAGCTGGGAGGGCTCAGCACCAGACCACAGAGAATCCCAGGGCGCCATCATCTGAGACACTAACATCAAGGTCAAGGGGACTTGCAGGTCACATTGTAAGAGAAACATTTGCTGAGTTTTACCACATGGTCAAGAAGCTCCTGTTCTGGGTTTTGGGCCTAAATGTTAGGGGTCTAAGATTGTGGGATTTATTCCTCATGTGGGTTAGACAGCTAGGAGTCTGATTTGTTCCTGCTGTATACCTGCAGCACCCTCCCATCCCTGTACCTGTGATCAGGTGTCTGTAGAGTGGAGAGCACCCTCTCCATCCCCGTACCTGTGATCCAGGTGTCTGTAGAGTGGAGAGCACCCTCTCCATCCCCATACCTGTGATCAGGTGTCTGTAGAGTGGAGAGCACCCTCTCCATCCCCATATCTGTGATCAGGTGTCTGTACAGTGGACAGCACCCTCTCCATCCCCGAACCTGTGATCCAGGTGTCTGTAGAGTGGAGAGTATCCTCACTGTCCCCATACCTGTGAATTCATACTGTCTTTTCAACCATTTGCCTCTATGTCAGATACAGAGCCTGACATCTTATGGGAAATGAAGGCCTCTGGTCTTAAACCAGCCCCCACCTGCCCATCTCTGGTTGGCTTTCTTCTTGGGACCGAGATTTCTGTCCTCTTAGCCCTGCTGACCATGCTGCATACACCCATGCTCCTTGCTGCTGGTCTTCCCCCACGTCTAGAAACTCCAAGCCTTCCCTCGGGAGCCTCTGGCCGCTGGTCAGGTCTCACTGCCCACTACACACCTATAGGTGCACGCTCTTCTTTTTCTTTGTGGTGCTGAGTGTAACTGAATCCATGTATCTTGACAACTCGCCTTGCACAATGCTGGACTTTCAGTTCATGGGGATTGTTCAGGACCCCCTCTGCTGCAATGATTCCTGTGGGGGCTAGCCAGCTGGCACTGACTGTCCTGGGCCCTGTACTCACTCCTGTCCTCAAGCATCCATCTGGGCACCCGGATGTTCCCTTGTCTCAGAGGACTAAGGGAGATGCCAGGGGTGACTCCAATCTGGGCCCTTCTGGTGGCACATGGATGAAGGGCAGATGCCATCATCAGGTCCAGTAGGGGAGGGACTCTGTCCAGGCTTGGGGATGTTCGCAGCAGACGATGTGTTCTGTGGACTCTGGGGCTGGAGTAACTGGCGTGTGGATTGTGGAGGAGGAAGCTGGGTCACGCACAGGAAGCCAGCTAGGACATCGTGGGCAGGAGGAAGCTGTGGGTCTGACGGACAGTCTGCAACAGATGCTAGGAGATGAATTTGAAAATTCGTCATGGAGGATGGACCAAAGGGCAGCTGAGAATGGCTTTGCCACCTGCCGCAGGAACAGAGGCCTTTCCTAAGTGTGTAGCGGTGTTGTGGGTGTAGGGCTTATAAATCAGGGACTCCCTGGGGTGTTCTAGGGGACAACCTCATCAGTGTGGAGGTTGGGTGGATGTTTTTTCCTTCTGCTTTACTTTCCTGTGTCCGAACTTTATGTCTGCACATAGTGTGTGTTTGACTTACCTTGATTCACCCGTGTTTCTCTCACTGAAATTATGAACTATCCGGAGACTCTCTGAGATACCTTTTCATTGATGGTAAGTTAGATGAAGTTCACTTGGAAATACCGAAAGATTTTCTCAGGTGCTCTTCCTTTGTGTCCAATATATGTGGGTGTCCTCACCTGGGCATTCACCATCCTACAACCTTATGTGTTTAAATGCCTCAGGACCCCCAAGCAAAACACCCCACACTCCAGCCCTACTTGCAGCTGCTCAGAAAGAAACGATGGAATCTCTTTCCTAGGAGATGGAATGAAATTCTAGAAGCAATCTATCCATGTGGCAATTTGGAGAACCGCAGCGCCTGTGATAAGGCCTCGCCCGACAGGGTGCAGCGTGGTGGGTGTCCTCTTCAAGACAACGTCATATGATTGGTAAAAGCAGTGTTATAAGCATATTTCATTTTCTTCAGAACATTCAGGGCTAGAGTAGGGGTGAGGAAAGAATGAGTCATTCTCCTCCTCACCCTCCACACCTGATCATTTAGGGGAGTGTTAGAGATCTGTCCTCCACCCAGACTTTTATGAGAAATTTGAGCCATGGGCAGCCCGAGGACCATGAGTGCAGGCCAGGTGTTTGCACTCAGCCTCACCAACCTTCCACGACTCTCCTTGGCTGGCTCGGTGATGAAAGTGAACTGTCACGCCAGATTTTAACAAAAATGCTTTCCGCGTTCAAGCCTTCATGGTATCCACTTTTATGAAGGACCATCTCAGTAGAAATCTGTAATAGACAATCGCACGACATTTAACATTAAAGAAGCAAAGCACTGTGGACATCATTGGACCTCTGGCGGTGCTCTGTAAGTAACCATGAGCCTGAGTGAGGGGCACCTGGGCTGTGCTCGCTGAGTTGGCCCATGTGTGTAGAGACGCCCATGCGTCTGGTGGCCTTTAGTTGGAAGGATAAGGAAAACTGATCCTCAGCTCACTACGACTTTGTGTGCATCATACATTTTAGGTGAACCACTTGTAAATGTTGGCACTTTTTGGAGAATACTTCAGGTATCACATGAGGTAACTTCTTAAGTAACTTTCACTTGAAGAGCACTGACTGTGTTTAAGCTCCTCCTGACTTTTCACTGGATTTTGTGTTGATTTTTCTAGTGCTTTCTTGCAATGTCTCATGGGAGCCTGATAAATTGTAGTGCCATTTGAGAGTCTTGCTGGAAACTAAAATTCTTGCTCCGATCGCACATTTCAGAAGGTGGACTCTTACTCTCTGACACATGGAGATATGCGCAGTCGTTATAATTCATTTTGGCCTGTCAGCAGGGAGCAGACACCCCCAAGACAAGGAGGGCGAGGTGCTGAGTCGCCCCGTGACCCCCAGGGCGTTCAGGCACCTGGTGTTGTGGGTTCTCACAACTTCCTGCTTCCCTGGAAGTCGGATGCCCTGGTGCCAGGTGGGCACCTCTACTTACTTAAAGTGTCCCTGATGGTCCTGGTTAGGTGTGGGTCATAATCCTAAGACATACAAACCTGAACCCTGTAGTCCCAAGTGTTGAATCTCAATCAATCTCTAAAGTCTAAAATCTCCAAAGAGCAGAATCTCCAAAGTCTAAATCCCCCAAATCACAATCCCCAAAGGTCAAAATTCCAAAAATATAATTCTAGGGAAACAAACAAACAAACTTAAAATTTTCTTTAAAAAGATTCATGTTTTAAAAATGAATTTGAGAAACATAAAAACATGACAACACTTCACAGACCCTGTGACACAGTAAAACTATCAGGAGAAAGCGTCTCTTTCGCGCAGGCAGCTGCACACAAAGACATTTCTTCATTACTGATAAAGAATCAATGCTGTTTGGTCACCACTGTTAATGCACTTAAGGGCATCAGAGATGTAACAACTGCATTACCACAATGAGGAGTCCCCTAAGTGTTCACCTCCACTATGGGAAATGTGCGACGATGAAAACAGCAAATTGAAAGAGAATATTGCTGCCATTGCAACCCATTTCCTGTTTGCCCTGAGAATATGATCATCATATGCATTTCTGTAACGTTGGGATTAGAAACAATTTCTGTTCAGAAATAACTCCAAGAACAGTTCTTGCAGTTTATTTTCACAATGATAACCAGTTAGATTTCCTTCCGCTCCAAAGAGCATGCTTATGTAAATTAAAGCTGCAGCAGGCTAAAGTTTTGTTTTCCTACACAGGAGATGGGTTAAATAGAAGTGAAACTAAAATAAAGAAAATTCTGACTAGTTGGAACAACACTCCATTGGTAACACCTTGAAATTCACTTTAAGAAGCCTTGCTCAGCCCTAAGTTCAAATCTGTGATTAGAGTCTGGGGATTCAACCAAAACCCCTTTTCTTCTGCAAAGTCCACCGAAGCTTCACGCAAGCGTGGACAAAGTGCTTCCTTCTCCTGGTCACTAGGACATAAAGCAGCGGATGAGTTCTAGAATCTCTGGCTCCAGCAGGGAGCGGAGGTGCAGACGGTGGATAAAACACAGGGTGCCATCCATTATCCACACGAAGCACGTGAGCTCTGTCAACTCTGGTGGGTGAGGTGGCTTTTCTGGACAGTCGAGGCCCAGAGAGAGCAGGTCACCGTGGGGCGTGGGGCCTCTGTGCCGCACGGTGTGGTCAGAAGGGCGCTGAGCCTGTCCGGCTCTCGGAGGAAGGGCGAGCGCGCAGCAGCGTGAGGGGCAGGCGTCCAGCGAGGGAGAGTAACCTGGCTGGACTCCTGGTCTTTGCCACCTGGTGCTTCACTTCTTTGTGGCTTTTGGTATCTCCACATTCGGGAGTTCTGTCTTTTGAAACTGTGATTTGGGGGACTTTAGAGATTCTGATCTTTCCAGATTTTAAGATTCAGGATCCTGGCTTTCAGCTCTGTCTTTCGGGATTGTGATCAACACAGGTTCTTGTCCAGGTCAACGAAGAGTCCTGATCTGGGTGTCCCCCTGGGGCAGTCTCCAATCCCTGGGTCCCCTGCCCCTCAGTTTTCAGGCACATCTTTTTGTCTGAACGGATGGGTCCCAGAGCTCATTGCTTCAGCCCTCTTCATAGGTAGCTTTGTTAGTCTCTGAAGTGTGCGAAGGCTGGACCCATATTTGGAAGCTGATGCCAAGCCAGGGCAGATAGTTCTGGGAATTTTATTTCTTCCCTGCAACGATGACTGTGCCCCTGTTGGAACCACCCACATCTGCCAGGTCAGGAGCGATGACGTGCTTTGCTCCAGCCTCCTCCAGATCGCCTTGACTTGGAGGTTTTCAGATGCTCCTAGGCTCTCTGCTCTGGTGGGGGCTCATCTGTCCCCTCCCAGTGGGTCCTTCAGGTCCTTCAGTTCTCTCCTGCTGGTGGACACGTGTCCAGCTCTCCTCTGGTTCATGCCGAAGGTCAGTTCTGGTGATTGACAGGAGACATATGATCCAACTCAACATAAATGTAGACCGCCAGCTTTGTAGGCACCTGCAGGGTTGGGGACTGGAGAGTGAGTTGAGGGCCGCTGGGAGAAAAGGTCCAGGCAAGGCTGCAGGGAGTGTGAGAGGAGCAGGGGTTAGCACCCCCAGCCCACTCTGCATGGCTTCCAGCAGCAGTGAGAGGCATCTGGGGAAAGTTCTGAGTGACCAGGGTACAAGGAGCTGAATTTCTAAGGTTCAGATGACCTTTATGTATGATGGGAATTCTAATGCACAGACAGTCGTTTGAGGACTCTCCTTGGACCAGGGGACCATTGTTGGTGTGCAGACAGGGCTCAGGGATGCTCCTTCCTGTGTTCCCAGCCATCAGGAGGTCGCCGCCCTCCCCTGCCCACCCAGGTCAACCTCTCCATCCCCCCAAATACACTACTGACTTATATTGACAATCAGAAACTATTAAGTGCAAGGAGATGATTATCTGCAAAATAGGAAGCAACACAGCCCCTTTCCCAAATTGCCTAAAGGGTCATCTCCTGTTAGTACCTTGAAACATTAGTTGTGACAACATCAAAGCTAGAGGACATTTACAACTCTAGAAAGTTCAGTGGTCAAATGCATTTCAGTGATCGAATGGAATGTGTGCTACTATGCACGAAGCTTTGCCCCTAATAATTGAGAGGGAGAAGCATTGATTGTGAGTGGTTTGAGAAGTCAGCAAAATATGATATGTTTGAGTTTTCCATGTAATGCCGGGAGACAGTTGACAGTATTGTGCAGGACATGGAGGAGTGTGAAGACATGGGCCCAGCAGGGAGGGAAATGGGATGAAATGCAATTTGATGTCTGCAAAGTGAAGAAGACAGATGAAGGTACTTCTTGATAATATCCTGAGCTCCCAGAACCTGCCACCTGAAACAGTCTCCTTCCTGACACTTCTCAGATGACCAGTGACCCTGGAGGGGCCGCGTGTTGCTAAGATGTAATAATCAGAGGGGTTCCCAAGGGTGTGTGGGGAGGGACTCCCCAGCGAGAGGCCAGTAGGACAGGTTCTCAGTTTAGTCTTGCTGTGAACAGTCTCCTTCCATGTTGATAACAGCTCTGGGCTGCTCCTGTAATAACTCCTTCCAGAAGCATCAACTGACAATACCGTGATGCATCCTGAATCCCCCAACGGGCCAGCTTGTCCAGCACCATTTATGGGTGTCTGCATTAGCACGGCGGAGAAATAGACAAGGTCCCCAAAAAAGAAAAAGAAAAAAACTCGAGTTTATTAGGAAGTGATAGGCTTGGATATAACAGCTTTATCAACAGTCCATTCACTGTCCTCCCTCTTTACAACACGCCCTCCGTGTCCATCTGAGGTCCAGAAACCGAAGTGTCAGGTGTAGTTGGTACAGGAGTCATGTGACCCACGAGTAGATGGCCCTGATGGCATTGTGGTCACAGCTTTTTGTTTTGTTAAGGAAAGATGCAGGCAGGAAAATGAAGGTGAGTAGGCAGGAAGGAAGAGAGGGGAGGAAGAAGCATCTTTATTTTATTTTATTTCATTGTCCACACTGGCTGCGGCTCCCTGGCCCGGGGCTCACATCTAGGGGTAGGTGACCTGCTCATTTCGAGGCAATTGACCCAACCGCTGCTCCACCAGGGCACGCCGGGCAATGGCCTTTTAAAGAGTTTTATTATTGAAGATGTAGGTAGTAGTATTTTGAAGATTTCTGGGTTTCTCCCAGCACTGTACATTGTGGAAACGACACTGGATTGAAGGAAGGTGTTTGGGAGAGGAATCAACAGTCTAAGATATCCCCAAAGGGAAACCCAAACGGTGTGTTCAGACTGTCCAGATAGGACAAACCCCGTCCCTTGTCACCGGAGCCAGTGGGATGGAGCCCCGTGTTTGGAGCAGCCAGGACTGCCCTGACCCTGGGGCCACCGGTGTCTGGGAGCTGTGTGCCCCCAACACTGCACCTGCAGGACCCCTCCTTCTCAGAAAGACGCCGCCGCCGGTTTCCTGCTGCTTTGTCGTATGAGCCTTTCTTTGCCAAAGCTCCAACACATATTTTTACTAATAGTATTATTATTTCTTTTGTTTCTATTACTCTGTGCATTTTCTAGAAGAGTGAACTTTATAAAGAATTAACATCTTGCCTGTGCATTTCACACTGACCCACCCCAGAGTCCCAGCGCCTTCGCCTCCTTGACCCGCCTTCTTCCCGCCGCCGCCCGCCCCAGTCAGTCTTCTGTCCTGTGAACGCTGTGAGATTTGCCTGTTTGCTTTGTTTCTTTATAGGTCACAGAGTGAAACCATCCTGTGCTTCTCATTTTCTTTCTGCTTATTTCACGTAGCATGATCACTTCTTTCATTCAGGTTGTTGCAAAGGGGGCAGAGAATTCCACGAGCATATGCATACATATATATGTGTGTATGTGCGTATATGTGCATATGTGTATGTATATGTGTGCACGTGTGTATGTGTATTGTGTGTGTGTGTGTGTATCACACCATGGCTTCATATCCAGTCACCAGTGATGGGCATTTAGATTATTTCCATGTCTCTTGTTCTTTGCTCTGGTATGAACATCGGGATGCAGATTTTTTCTGACTAGCGTCTCTGCAGTCTTCAGACATGCGACTAGAAATGGGATTGCTGAATTCAGTGACTCCATTCTTTTTTCAGAAATCTCCACCTTGTTTTTCAAAAAGGGCGCACTAATTTGCATTCCCACCATTTCTTTTTCAATAAAACATGAACTTCACCTTCATTTTATATGCTCTACGCTTAGCGTGAGCTCAACTCTGGAAGTCTTGCTTTTTGGGGCCTTCCTCCTCCGTCCTCTTGGCTCAGGAGGAAAGCCACATCCTAGCTCTAGATAATGGAAGCCAGTTAGGGGTGCTTTTGTCTCCTCTGGAACTTGTGAGCTGTCATGGGGAGACTCTCTCTTCCATTAAGATTTCGATGATCTCAGGGACTCGGGGTTCCCTCCCTAGGGGCCATCCCCAGAATTAACCAGCGTTGTCGATGTTTCTCCCTGAGAAAGTCAGTCATCTGGGCTGCACAGGGGTGCAGCATTGCACTTCTGTGGAGTCTTAAAAACCTGTTCGCTTTCACCACGAGGTTCTTCATCTAAAGGCCATTTTGCTGTTTGCACCCTGACGTGCATAGCAGCACAATTCACGGCACCCAAGACATGGATGCAACCTAAACACCCATGAACAGATGGTGGATAGAGACGCTGTGGTCCATCTGCTCAATGGAATTCTGTGCAGCTGCTAAAGAAGATAAAACTGTGCCCTTTGCACCAATCTGGATGGAACTGGAGGGGATCATGTGAAGTAAAATAAGTCAGAAAGAAAAAGAGACATACAGGATGGTTTCACTCGTATGTGGAGTAAAATGAAAGGAAACAAATAAACAGATAAACCCCAGAAAAAACTCTCAGGACACAAGATGATGACTGTCATGGACGTGGGAGGGGGAGCGATGGAAAGAGGGGACAGGCGGTAAGGGACAGGGGACCTCTGGTGGAGGGTGTGGTGTGAAATACCGAGTAAGATACAATGTGAATATTCAAAAATGAATGTGACTTTGTCAACCTAAGATTTAATAAATGTCAACATTAAAAAAATTAATTCATGAAAAAATAAAAATAAGAGTCCAAGACTCCTACCTCAATTTCAGGAAGGAGTAAAGCTAAAAAATATACATAAAGACCATTTTGTGAAAGTCTGACCAGAGGGAGATGACCCAGGGGTTCTGGGACAGCCAGGTGCCCCTGCAGGGGCCTGTGGTCCGCCCCTGACCCTCCCTTGCTGCCGCCTGTCCCCAGATGACTCCAGAAGCCCTGGTGTTTGTCTGGTTTGAGGGATTGTTTGGAGGCTGGAGTCTTCGACCCCTGTGCAGGCACACCCACAGCCAGGCTGGTGTGAGAGAGGAGAGGAGGGCAGGACAGCGGGCTCTCGGGCCACCCGTCCCCGTCAGGGCTGAGGAAGGGGCCACTGGGCTTGGTTGTCTCTGCTGCTGTGAGTGCTGCTTGCCGGCTGGTGGCTGAACTGGGACCGTATTCCTGTGGGCTGAGGCGACATAGTCCCACAGCACTGCGATGCTTTCTGACCACCCATCAGGGACCTGCGAGATGTCTCAGTCAGAATCTCTTGACAAGGGGATTCCTGACTTCATTCAGACCTTTCCTGTTGACTGAGCGCATTTCCTGCTGATGTGGGGCTGCGTCTTCCCACTCCGTGTCCCTCACTTTCTCTGGAAAGGTTCACTGCACCCGTGGTGGAGCTGTTGTAGAGGAGCTGAGAGCATCTAGATGTGGGGGATGCGTCGGTGATTCTTTTCAGTAACGGGGGCATTTCATTAACCATTTCCCCTTCAAAGCATCTCCACAGAGTTTGGGGTTCGCCTCTGTCTCTTGGTCCCACTAAGACACTCTCGTGGAACGAGTATCAAGAGTGAACCAAACGAGGCGCTGAGAGAGGCAGAGGTCACGCCCCGCTCACAGCCAGGCAGGCTTGTGGAAGCGTCTAGCTTTCCCATTTCCCACAGACATTAGAGGGGCTGGCCGTCAGGACCGAAGCGCACCCCTGTCTGATGGTAGGCTGTCAGGTGAGTGACCTCCCAGCTCTGGAGCCTGGAGCCCTCCTTTTAAGACACGCCTGTGACCGCCCACGACCCCCGCCACACGGATGGACCCATTCAAAAGGACTGAGTGTCCCTGTGCATGATGACATTTAACAAAGCTCATCTCTGCAGGGAGCAGTGATGATTCTCAAGTGCTGTATCGCTATTTTAATGACAGTGTTTCAATGATGTCTCTGCTTTCTCCTGTTCTCCAAAGGGAAGCAGTGGCTTCAGTGTAACTGTGACAATCACTGTAAGTGAGGTGGAGGGGCCTTTGTCCAGGCAGGTCTGTCAGCCTTCATGGAGGGGCTGGCCTTCCCCGAGGGTACTCCTGGGTAAGCTGGGATGTGGGGCGCTGCTTCTGTCCTGCATCGCCCAGGTTCCCACTCTTGGCCTCACCATCCTGGTTGTGAGCTGGGCCTGCTTCGGTCTGGCCTGTGCAGGATCTTTATTTAGCATGGCAGGCGTCTTCTCCTGGGGCTTGTCCCTGTCCCTGCCCCTGCGGGAGCCTCAGAGGGAAGGAAGACCTTGCACTGGGAACTCCTGGTATTGCAATCCCCTGGGGAAATTCCTAAGTCAGTGGTGCTGTCTGCAGGAGGAGAGCCTGGGAACACTGATAGCAGGGCTCTCTTTGCTTAGGGCGATGGAGCGTGTTTTGTAAACAGATGGGGGTGTCCCGGTTTCTATCCACTTGAAGATTTGGGTGGTTGGGCCTCAGAGAGCCACGGAATTCAAAGGGTCAGGGTTTGAATACAGAAGCAGTTTTCTAAATCTTTCTGTTTGTAAATGGTGTCCTGAAATCAATAAACTAGCAATTCAGAGTGTCATGTGAAGTCAGGCCTGCTCTGAGAGCCAACTCCCAGGCCCTTCTGGTAAAAACAAACAAAGCCTCTGGTTCCCTACCAACTCAGCCCATCAGCGCAGATGACATTTCACCAGACAAAGAACACTTACCACATGCGCGTCCGCCAAGATTCCCAATTTTCAGTCTCATTTCAAATGCTGTCTCATCTCTTCAAAAAATTGAATGGAAATTTCCAGCCCATTCAATGAAATTGAGCTCATGTGCCCAGTCAGTCCCCTGTCTTGGGGCTGGGGGACTAAATTAGAAGCACTAATTTTCTTAAAGCTTTATCTGCTCCTAGAAAGCACACAGCATTTAAAATATGCTCATTTTTTGACGTGGTCTTTTTTTTAAGGAAGCATTTTAATTTTATTTCCACATTGGTGTTTCCACTGGTTGTGTCCCTCTGGGCCTGAGACTTGAACTCAGGGGTGTATGGCCCGCATCCTCCAGAGGCAATTGACTTCACCGCTGCTCGCCCCGGCTCACCAGACTTGGCCTTTTGAAGTGACTATGTGTGAGTCGAGGTCAGTGGCTGTTGGCATCACCGCCGGGCTGGCTAGACTCAGGGTTTGGATACAGGGTTGGTCCCCTATTCTTGTGGTGGGTGCCCCATGATCCTTAATACCTGGCCTGGTCCAAACATCCCCACGCTTTGTAGAATGAAGTCTTTTAGAATTAAGCCTCCTCTGTTCTCTGTTCATCTTTTTTTCATTTCTGAGACACCTGTCCATGAAGCTCTTTTGCTATCATCTTTTGTTGGTTTTCAAAAATCTAAATTTAGCCATCTGTGACTTTGTTTTTTGTGGAATAAGGGTAACCGACTTTTTCAAAAGATCCCATGAGAGGTTTCTCTGACATTTATTTCATAGTGAGGTCAGATTAGACACGTCTCAGGTCACAAATCCCAAAACACTGAAGATTAGGATTCTCTCCACGTGAGGTACTCCAGGATAATTGATACCAAAACTTAAAAAAAGAAAAGAAGAAGAGTGTTAAAAAAGAAAAAGAGTGATCATATATGAGATGTTTCAGGTTTCATGTATGTGCGCACACACACAAAACACACACACACATATGTATATCTTCTGCTGTATGTATTTAATTTTATAATTACACTGTGATCTCTGCATAGATGCGAATCATTTCTAAAGATTTTGCAAGCGCTCCTTTAGAAGACAGACAGACCTCCATCTCAGGATGGGCAGAGGCTCTGGCTGGGTTCTGGGCGGGGCTGCTGTTGATTTCATGAAACCTCCCGCAGGCTCAGATACTCAGCTGCTCTTGCCTCGGGGCATCTTGATAAGACATTGCCAGGTTAGATTGTAGATAGCGTCCTTCCTGCCAGTAGGTGGAAACGCAGGTGTGTTTCCCAGGCACCGAGCAGGCCACCCAGCAGAAAGAGGTCAGTGTGATCGGATGAGCGCACGTTGTGTTCCTGTGTTACGGTGTCGTCGGTGCAGAAGAGGAAATCCCCACGTCTGTTCAGAAGTCCGAGACTGGACGCCTGTCAGGTTGAACTGCTGTGCCCTGTCCCCCACCTTGCCAGATGGGCCTGTCTCTCCTGGAGGGCGGGGCACCTGGACAGCTGTGACTCACTCACACTCTCCGCAGCTAGAACTGTGGCCATCAGTCCTCTGTCTCCAGCTGTGCTGCATGGGACTGTGTAACCTGGGCTTTGGGTCCTGGGGGGGCATGAGGAGAGCTTTGTTGCCACCAGGGCACCTGCGGAGGGCGCGAAATGGCAAGTTCAAAGGTTGAGATCCTCCAGTCCCATCTGTCCTGAGGTGTCTCCTGTGAGGTGTCACCTGTGACAATAGTCACTTTGGTGGCCCATCAGTGCATCCGGGAGATGTTCCTACGTCCTCCCTTTCGTTCTCTGGAGGGAGCCTGGACGTGGGACCCTGCTCACCAGCATGGCTCCAGGTGATGGAAGTGTGTGACGCTGCAGGTTTTAGGTGACTGGCAGGGTCCAGGGCTCTGCTGTTTTGTGGAGACAACATATCCTGAGAGGTGCCCATCCGGGTCACCTGCACAACGGACAGCGGGGGACTCAGAGGGCCCCTGCTGATGGAGGTCTGTGCTTGGTGCTGGAAGGGTCCTTCAACAAGACAGCTCCTCTGGGTTCGGCACTTTGTGTGAGTGTGAGAGTGCAAACAGTGAGTGTGTGAGTTGTGTCTGAGCATGAGTGTGTGCATGCGTGCCTGAGTACGCCTGAGTGCGTGAACGTGAAGACGCAAATGTGTGAGTGGGTGTAAGTGTGCAAGAGTGAGTGTGAAAATTCAAGTGCATGAAAGTGAGAGAATATACAAATATGAATGTGAGTGAGTGTCTAAAAGTGATGTGTGACCGTGAGTGCGAATGTGTTTGAATGTGAGAGTGTGTGTGGCTATGTGCATGAAAGGAGTGTGTGGGTGTGTGGAAGTGTGCATGTGTTTATGGGAATGTATGAGATCGCGGGCATTTGGGTGTGTACATGTGCATGGGTGTGTGTGTGCGCGCGTGACACTCCCGTCTGCAGCCCTGGCCTCTGCATTTATGTACCGGGAGGCCACGCTGATGTCCACGGGGCTCTATGTGGAGAACGGGGGGTGGGCGCGGGGTCCCTCTGATGGGCTGACAGCCTTTTGGCCCCACTCCAAGTCCTCCCCCTCCACCCGAACCCTCTTTGCACGGTGAGGTCTCGTGCTGGGTCCCTCTCCACCCCCTCTCCCTTGATGACACCACGAGTCCGTATCTTTAAGCACCATTTGCTCTCTAACGATCTCAGGTTTATCTGTCCAGCCAAACTTTCAGATGCACATATGACAGTCTCCTTTGGCTGCACAGCCAAGGTGGCTGTGCATAGCTGCAGAGGCGCACACTGCTCCTGCCAGGGCGTCAGCCTGTGCCCGATAAGCACAGAGACCCACTCTGGGCAGCGTCTCCACAGGCTGCTATTGCACTGTTGCATTTAGCAACATTTGTCATGAAGCAAATGACACTTATCAGCCGAGCACTCCCCCAGCCTGCTGAGTGTTGGATAATTTCTGACATTTGAACAAAGCAGGGAGGCTGTTAGTCTATGGTGTCACAGCTTCTGGACGCTGCACTGATTTATTTAATTTTTATCTGATATTTAATATACTGGTAACCACGTAGAAAAGTAGCTTCTAGTTGGAGGACTAAGGATTCAGATACTTAAAAAAAGAAAAAATGATGTGGCGTGCCCTGCGGCCTAGCAGATAAAGCTAAACAGACATCGACCGTGTATTCCAAGGACCCAGGTTCATGACCCAGGGTTGGGGGTGAAAACCAAGATGAACAATGAAATAGAAATAAATGTTTCTTCTTCCTCTTTCTTCCTGCCTGCCTGCCTGCCTACCTGCCTTCTTGCCTGCCTGCGCCTTTCCTTTAATGAAAAAGGAAAGAACAGACTGTAAGGTAGATTTGACTGTCCTTTCAGATTAGGTTACCTTGAGTTAAATTGTCATTCATGGTCCGGAGTGTTTCGTGCTTGGGGGTTGGAGGCAGGCAGTCTGAAGTCTGGCACCCTCACCAGGTGACTGGCTGTAAAGCTTGGTCTTGTGAGGTGGGACACTGAAGCTTCTCTCAGAGGTTTTGGAGAAGCGCGGGAGGCGCTGTGTTGTGAAGGCAGCTTCATCCCTGGTCTGGTTATGCCATCATGTTTTAGTGTCTCCTCTTTATCCCCTCTGGAAGAAGATGCAGGTCATGCATTTACTGATTTGTTCTCAGACCAGAAGGACACTGGTGGACAGACGTCACTCAGTCTTCCTGACTCCTCTGTTGCATGGGGGCTGTGGGGGCAAAGGAGGAGTCCTCCTTGCTTGGCCGGGCAGGATTGCATGTCAGGACAGGAGGATGAGAAGCACAGGGGTCAGCCAGACCTGGCACCCACCTGCCCAGTGGCCCCACGTGGGACTTGTCTCAGGAGGACACTTGGCAGCTGGTTGAGGACGCAGTGTAGAATGGAGGGTGTGGGCAGAAGGAGAGAGTGCAGACTTGGAAATGTGGTTGGGGGTGGTCAGTTCCTCTGGCTGTAGCAGTCACCAGTGCCTCTGATACACTTGACTGGGGAGGGTGGCATGTACGACTTCCACGTGTCCTGGGTGTGATCACTCCCACCTGCTGAGTGACAGTGGACAGTAGGGCCTTCATGTTTGGTCTCTTGGGACTCCTCGCCGCACGCATGAGGAATTGTTCTCAGCTTCCAGAGGCGCAAGAACACAGGTGGAATGGGATGGGCTAGTCTGGATATTTCTGATTCAGTGCTGCTCATTCTCTTTGCAGCTGTGGGAAGGCAGCGGAAAGGCCGGAAGCAATCTTGGCTGCATTTCCGTTTTGTGGAGGTGAACAGATATGGTGGCAGCAGTACTGAGGGAGACTTGCTTTAACACATGGTTTTCATTATGTAGGATTGATCACTCCCTGGGTCAGAAAGTGACATTTTCTACACTTATTCAGGCAGGAACAGGAATATGTGTTTTCTCTCTCTCTTTGGATGCGTGGTGTTATTTCTATTTTGCTATTGCTTTGAATCACTAATGCAATTTTCTGACTTTTCTATTCATACGTTCATTGGGTGATGAGTATAGAGTTACATATTTTTAATATTTTGAAGTATTTTAAAAATTAAAAATAAAATGTATAAAATGAGGTTTTTTGTTGTTGTTTTTAAAGAAAAGTGGTTCCAGTCTACTGCATAAATTTGGAAACAGATGATCACAGAAAGAAAGCACAGATCTCCTGAAACATCATTACCCAGAGTTTAAAGAATATTTACACTCTTTCCTCTGGGTGTGTGTGTGTGTGTGTGTGTATATGCTGTAATATATGTAACATTGAGATCATAGTCTATACTTCTTAATGTACTTGTGTTTAAAATATGTAACAGACATTTTTGACATCTTCTACACAAGATATTTTAAATGTATTAATATATTTATGATCATGTATTTATTGTAATTTATTTAGCTCTTGGGGGATATTTAATTTCTTTCAGATTTTTTTTTCCATTAAAGTAATATTGCAGTAAACAACATCGAACATAAATATTCATGTGACGTTTCTGATTTTTTTCTGCACATGTATTTTGGATGTGGAATTGTTGGGTATCAACATTTTAAAACCTTGTAATACATATTATCAAATTAGTCAGGGTTTCTGTCCACACCATCTGGAGCAACTGGAACTGCTGGGAGCAGTTCTCTACTTAAAGTTCAGAATCAGCACATTTACTATCCTTGGTTTCTGAGCTAAGCATTTGAGTTCATTCTAGGCTCCCGTGGACCACAATACCGATGACGCCAAACCTTTGACTGCAGCTGAGCAGAGTCAGGCTGTTTGAGTTGCGATGAAGCCTGGCTGATCCTGCCGGCCAGCGTCTGCGGGTCTGTCTTAAGTCCTGGTTCATGGGGAGGCAGTGGGCACGATGCTGGTAGAGCAGGGTGAGGACCCTCCGGCCCACACTCGGGCAGCTCTGGGGACTGTCCAGCTGGCTCTCCAGACCCCAGTGTCATGTGCTGTGCGCCTGCGGTCACTCCCCACAGCCCGTGTCCACACTCACGGGCCTGGTCGCCTACCTCCAGACCCCAAGTTGCTATTCCTCGCCTTGTCTGCTTGTGGGGCTGGCAGAGTGTGTTCGGCTGTCACATGGCACCCAGCTCTGAGACGTGTGTTAGATGGACTTTCAGTCTCCTCTCTCTCTCTCTCCTGGGAAGTGTGGCTTGTGGTATTTTTATGGCTTCTGTTTTCACTGCGAGGATTAATAGATCCCCTTGGTGGCTCTGGGCATCTCACGGAGCCCTTGTGTTGTTCTCTGCGCATCTCACACCCTGGAAGAAATGGTGGTGATGGAGCGGGAACAAGTACGATGAAGAGCGTGACTGCGTTGTCTCTGAGGCTCCTGCTTGCTGCTGGGGACTTGGTGGGAGTGTCTGTGAGTCTGAGTGTGTGAGTGCGTGTGTGCAGTACATGTGTGAGTGCCTCTACATGTGTGTGCATGTGTGAGAGCATTTGAGTGTTTATGTGAACAGGTGGGTCTCTGTGTGACTATCAGTGTGCGTGTGTGTATTGTTTTAGTGTCTGTATTAGTGTGTTTGATGTGTGTATCCGTTAATGGGAGTGTGTAAAGAACTGTGTATTTAGTTAGTGTGTGTTGGTATTATGTATGTGTGTACATATGTGGTTGAGTTGTGAGTATATATGTGTATGTGTGTGGACATGAACATACGTATCTGAGTGTGTGAGTATATGTGTACATATGTCTGTGTTTGTATGTATGAGTATCTCCTGTGCGCGTACATCTGTGTATGAGAGTGCGCTGAGTGCATTTTTGTGAGTGCGCGTGTGTGTTAACTGTAGATGTGAGTGTGTGTAGGAGTGACTGTGTGTGTTTATGTTGATGTATCATGTTATTGTGCATCGTATGTGTATTTATGCGTGTGGTCTCTGTAGAGAGCATGCATTTTATATGTGGGCGTGTGCATGCGTGTCTGTGTATATGTGAGTGTGCGCGAGTGCATACGTGTGGGCTCTGACAGAATATGTGTGCATGCACATGTAAGTGCGTATGTGCTCACGTGGGTGTGTGGTTTCACAGTTGTGTGCCCGTGAGTGTGTCTCATGAACATGCACGTGTGTGACTGAGCGGGTGCCTGTGAGTGTGTGTGTGTGTGTGTATGGTTTCGGTTTGTACCTGTGTGACCTGAGTGTGGGTGGACGTGCGGATGTGTATATGAGTGTGTGTGTGTGTGTGTAAGTCTGTGTGGAGGTGGCAGGAGGCGAGGCAGTGCCTGATGCTCCCAGGAGCACCCACATTGGTGTCGCCCAGTGTCTCTGTAGAAACCCCTCCTTTCCTCCGGGAGGCATTCCTGTCCATGGGCTGCCTGTCGTCCCTGCCAGAGGCGTGCACACTAGATAGTAGCCCAGTCCCCCTGCGTTGGCCTCCTGACCAGTGTGGGCACAAATGTAAAGGGTCATCGGTCAGTGCTGGCCTTGGGGCTCTTCTGTCCAGTGGGCAGGCAGAGGGAGGCTCCAGGAGGTGGTGGCTGTGGGCCTCGCTGAGGGCGAGGGTGAGGTGGGGTGCAGGATGGCCTTGGGGGCAGAGCTCCAGGTGCCCTTTTGCCCGTGGGGATTGGCTCAGGGGACGCGCTGGGATTGCTTTAGAAGGAAAGGAGGTGCCCTAGCAGCTCGGGTGGCAGGAAGGGTCTTTGAGGCAGGGAGCCTGTAGCTCCTCAGGGTCTCGTGGACCATGGTCCCAGAGTTCGGGGACTGCAGGCAGGACAGTGATCTCATGGGCTCCGCTGCTGCCAGCTGATTCCAGAGAGGAGTTGGGACCTGCGATGCGGAGCAGCCTCCGCTCTGAACAGCCCGGGCGCAGAGAAGGACTCCACCCGCCATTAGCAGCTATTGCGCAATCCGTGAGCCTGGGCGACTGTCGTGTGTGGGGGACCCTTGTGGCACAGTGAGGTAGATCTAGAAGCCAGATTGGCGAGGCCGCAGCTCCACGGCGTAAAGAGACGCAGAACGTGTGACGCACTAGAAGTTTCCTTGTCTAAGGCATGCAATTCCAAAGAGTCTCTTGGTCCCTAAGACTTCATCACATTCAAGGGTGCTCCATGCAACAGAGCATTCTGTACTATCTGGAGCAGTTTGCAGCATGAAACAACCGAGCTGCGGAACACAAGAGAAGTGGGCAAGCAGGAGCTCTCGGCCTCCTCTGTCCCTCCAGGGTGCGTGCGATGGTGCCCTAACTCTTAGGCTCGCGCTCTGGTTGCAGTTAGGGCCCCTGGTCCGGCATGGTTTCCAGCAGAGACCACTGTATTGACTGAAAAAGATCTAACGACCAGAGAAGGACTTGAAGACAAGTGTTCCTGTGTCACAGCAGCACTGAACCTCAGCGTCCGGGATGGGCACTCGTTTCCTCTGTGTGCGTCCTTCATCATGGCGCACGGCCCTGTGCGCAGGTGCAAAGGAGCAGAGACACGACTAAGAAAACTGCATGTCTTTGCTCCTCTGCACACAGAGGAGCAGCAGGCAAAGCAGCGGGATCCGAGAGCTGATCTGGCATATTCGAGGCCCTAGACCAGCTGCTCTTTATCAGACGGATCTCAAGTGGCTCCTGGCTCCCGTCCTCTGCATGGCGCTGCCTGCGAGCATGTCCAAGCCTCGGTGACTCACAGACGGCTCGGGAACAGCATTTGGAGGCTGGGACGTGGAAGCCTATCTGATCCCGTTTCATTTGCGAGGCCCTACTGTGGTTCTGCAGTACTTTACCAAGAAAGTAGTACTAGTTCCAACACTGCCATCCAAATCCACATCTTATAACTTTTCATTATGGAGTAGAAGTCCAGGCTGAGACCTCAGCCTGCAGGGAGCTGCGTTTCCTGGAAGAGCAGCATAAACACAGGCATTAATCATTGCAGCCGCAGGGTGCAGGGGCAGGGTGTGGCCAGTGTCCCCAGTGTCACCTGACACTGAGGACCCCGGCTAGCTCTAAGGTGCCCAGGCCAGGATGTATGTGGGACCAGAGTGGGTGGTTGTGTTTTTTTGCAAGGAACTGATTTTCATTCCTTCATTCGTTTAGGGGTAACCCTTTACGTCTGGCCTAGGATGGGGCTGAGCACGGACGTCAGGATGCAGGCCTGTCCGTGGGCACACGTGTGAGCAGCGTCCGCTCCTGGCTCTGTCACTGGCCGTCACGTTAGCTTGTTTGTGAGGGCTGAGTGGCATGGAGGAATGCCTGATGGCAGCGCGTCCTCCATCTCCCCACGTGTCCCAAGTCGGGCTTCTGCTCATCTCACACAGAATCGTCAGAACGCCCCATGTTTGGATCATGTGTCCCCAGAGCGGTCTCCGTCACAAGCAAGGAATAAGCCAATTTGGTTCATAGGCACCTCTGCACACACCTTGCTGCTGTGACAACCCTGGTTCTGGCAGTGACACCATGGCTCCGATGGTCTTTCCCAAAGTGTTGCACCTCCTGGGCCACCTAGCGCCTCCTCATCTCCTTCCCCAGCGTTCTCCCCGCAGCTGGGCTGTGGCAAAGTGCCATCCTCAGGATCTGGTAGCGGACTCCAGTCGCTTTGGCTTGTAAACCTGATTCGCCATGACTGGGCCTTGGCACATGTGGTCTTTATTTTAGGACATAGACAATGTGGAAAAGCATTTGGGACTTTGGTTTTTGTACGTCACAGAATAATTTGGGGGACTTTCAATGCACCTTTTATATGCAAAGTAGTAAAACTTTACAATCGTTTCAGTTGGCAGTGACATCAGCATTGTTATTTTATTATATCCTTCCTGTTGGTACCAGCCTCTGTGAGTGACCTAGGGCTGCTGTGACAAGTCCTAAAAGGAGTGCTGGGACAGCAGATGTCCAGGCGTGGACGCTGCAGCTCCTTCTGGCGTAGGTCTTCGCTCAGGACTCCTCAGCTCGGCGGCTGGGCCTTGCCGACGTTTTCTGCGTGAAGGCTCAGCCTCCCAGCCCTGCCTCCTCTTCATGTGGCCTCTCTGACGAGTGCATGCCCAGATTTCTCTTTTTAAGGACATCGGTCACACAGGTGCAAAGGTCCACCTGCTTCCTCACAACTAGACATAACTCATCATCTCCAACAGGTCCTGTTTGCAAATAACCTCATGTTCGCAGGTGCAGGAGTTAGGGCGCTGACGTATTTGGAGACACAACTCAACCCCCAGCAGTATCACTAAAGTACGCTTAACCTGGTGACTTCCCCAGATGCCTCCTGGCTTCCATGTGGCTCCATGGGGTAGTGGCATTTCAGGGCAAGACCACTGCATGTCCCTTGTAGAGGTGAGTGAAGACAGGTCCCCATCCTGGCAGACAGCGCAGAGTTGGGTGTTCTGCAGAGAAGTGGGTCCCAGTGGGTGGGTCTCCTCACAGGCTCGCCCCTGCACTAGGCCACACCTGCTCCTTATAGTTCATGGCAAGAACCCGGGGACCTGTCTCTGCTGAAGGGCAGCCTAGATTTCAAACTTGGTGCAGCTTGAGGATCACGTGATGCCAGCCCCCCCCGGATTTAGAAATGATGAAATTTGACTTGATTTGAGACACTGCCACAGGGTGGCTCGGGCACTGACTGGGAGGGTATGCAGGTGGCAAGCACAGGTGGCAGGTGGGGGCCTGTCAGGGCTCCGCTATAGTCCCCGCCTCCAGGTAGGTGGGGGTCTGGGTGAGGCTGCACTTGAATTTGGACTTCTGTGCACATTCAGAGGGGAGGCCATGAGGGGCACCCTCTGCATCTGTTTGGGCTTGATCATGTGTTGTTTCAAAGGCGCAGGTGAATTGAGTATAAAGGACAACCCTGCATCACTCTGGGTCGGTCATCTCTGGACCCTCGCGTCTAATTCACAGTGGGACAGACTGAGTCATTGCAAACACGGGCCGGTCAGGCTAGGCCCCCTCACATCTGGGTCAGGCCGTGTTTTGATCTGGGTCCAGTTATAGTGAAATGTGAAGATGAAGAGGACAGAGCAGAAAACTGACTTTATTTTATGAAAATCACAGGTCAGTGTGTGGTGTGAAATTAAGGATGCTCAGATAGCATGAAGAGATTAGGTTCCAAGACATTGCAGTGGGATGAGAGCAAAGGGCCTGCATCAGGAAGGGCATTTGCAAGCCTCCAGGACAGTGTGAGGCAGCAGTAGTGGGACGGGGAGGCGACTAGCTGTGTTCTGGAACCGCCCTGCCCAAATACAGAGTTTCAAAACAAGTCTCTGAGGCCAGTTAGCCCTGAAATCCTCAAGACCAGCTTCCCCCCGAGTCAGCAGAACTGCAAGTTCTATCTAAAGATCACAATTATTATTACTAGTAAGATAAACTAAGGAGTGAACACTTAAACCAAAACATTGAATCACTCCTGGGGTTGAAATAGCACTGATCAGCGAAGGAATGTTTCCCTCTTATCAGAAATAGATGCAGAGGGGAGGGGTCATTTGAGTTCACCAATTGTGATTTTATTTTGTTATTTTCAAAGAGATACTACCTTGTCAGCCCTGTTCTAAATCCCACACGGAGTGGGAGCCTTGGCTACAGAAAATGAAAAACCTCGTGGAAAGTGAACTGTGTTAGTTGAAGTCCTAGGTTCTCTCTCTGACACGTCTAGATATGGCTAACTAAACTGTAACACGATTTCTAGTCATTTTAACACGTTTTCCAACAGATCTTCTTTTTCTTTGAGGAATCTGATTTCCCAACACTTTAGAAATGAGTCTTCTGATTATGACTCCCTTTTAATGAATTCATCTCCTTGGATAATTCTAATATTACATTTGGTCCTGAAATTACTAGGGAGTTGAAACAGAATAGGGTCCCTGTCCCCATTTTTTACTTGTGCATGAAAGATGACAGGTTGTGTTTGAATAGAAAACTTCTTATGGAGGCAAAGAGATGGGACAGCCTATCTACCCAGAAAAACTCAATTGTATTTAAAATGAAAATTTCCACTTCCATCCCCAGGGAAACATTCTTGCTTTGAACCCATCCTTTTAAAGATAAGGAGATATAGAAACACACACACACACAGATGATGCTGGTCTTTAATTGACTAGACTTCCATCTTGCACTCCCTTTACATCCTTTTCAGTTTACTTTTTATTTTAGCGGCAAGAAATGTCACCAAGCACAGGAAGACATGTCCCCAGATGAGTAATCTGCACTCAGGGTCGGCTTCTGGCCACTGTTGGCTGACCAAATATGACAAAATCTGGACCTGGAAAATGGTCCCTTTGAAGTGTGTAGAAAAGTGCCCTGATGTACAGGTATGAACCTGAGTCCCATGTTTCATGGGCACAGTCGCAAGATTAGCACAGAGCAAGGAGGCTTCGTCGAAGGAGACTCTCTTGGTTATGAGATGACAGCGACCATGGGATCATTGACATTTTGAGACACATTCCTTGGGCTTTGGTATTGCCATCTGCTCCCCAGGGAAGGCTTCTCCATGTCCAGGGCCCGTAGCCTCATTATGTTAAATATGATGGTAAACAGGACATTCTTTGAGTTTAGCATTGCCCTAGCATTTGTGTGCAGGACGTCAAATGTGAATGAAGACTAAAGAGCGGGCATGAGCAGTGAGCTCAGTCATCTCTCGGAAGGACAGCTGACTTGGATGCTGATCTCTATTGGGAGATTCCCTGGAGCTCAGTTCCCATCACTTGGAGCTTTCCTCGTGGAGAGGAGCGTCCGCTGCGGGAGGCTGGAAGTGCCTGCTTCCCGAATGACGAATGAACTAGCCAGGACTAGGTTCCCAGCACCGAGAAGAAACTCCTTGATAAGAGCAGGACTTTGAAAGCGTGGCCATCAGGGCGTTGTTAGCATGGGCAGCGCTGTGATCTGCCCCTGCCATTTGGACCTTCCACAGCATCATCTTAAATGATGCTAGTTTGACACACTACTAGCAACTTTTAAACTCTATTAAATCCTGATTCGTTAACAATTAGATGAGCTAGTTGTCAATGCAGATATCTTTTTTTTCCAAGAGGTGTGTGAAGTCTAGCTCTCTTTGCCCAGTGATGAAAATAGCAGCCAAGAGCATCTGAGTCCATGAACTCTGTTTTCTCAAGCATGTTTTCTAGGTTGTTGCTGCTACTTTCACTGGTTCTTGCCACTTAGCATTTGCCAGCAACACCTCCTTAAGGAGCAGAGGCCCTTCAAGAAACACGATTTGATTCTATACAGCAGCCACTTGCTGTGCATCTTGCACGTCGACAGCCGCAGATCCAGTAACTCCGAGATGTCAGGAGCGTGAAATCATTCTGAGGCTACTGGAGCGATCCTCAACCCAGTCCTGCCTCCATCATAAACCTCATTGTTTTCTTGGTTTGACGTTATTCCAGGCCTATTGGTGTAAGTCTTGGCGAGTGCGTTGAATAGCTATACCAGATGTTATTAAGAGCAGTGATCCCTCTTAAGCATCCTGAGTGAATTTGTTCTTCACGAAATGGCAAAACCGTGTAGCTGGCCAGCGAGGGCCCGAGTTGTGATAATCACGTCTCTGACTCCCTGGAGATTTCAGGGATAGGAAATGAGAATGAATCCACTTTGCAAATAATAAAAAGCGTGGGTAAGCCTCCTGTTCGCTTCCTGCTCCCATTTTTCTGACTTAACACCTAGAAAACACTTCTCTGGCTGTAGTTCAAGCATGTTGCGAGGGTCAGTGGAGCCCTCGACAGCTTTTTGGCTAAATGGACTCACGCTGTCCGGCGCACATCACCGCTGTCAGGATGAGGGCGCACCTTCTAAGTCCACTGGACAGCAGCGGCCTGAGAGAGTACCTGGTTTTCTGGGTGGTGAGGCCCAGGGCGCAGGCGTTGATGTGCTGCCTCCCAGGGCCCTGGATTCTCAGGAACTGAAGAAGAGCGGTGGCTCAGCGGAATCTGCCTGGAATCCCAGTGCTGTCACTGGGGTCTGTTTATGGCACTGGGACCCTTGCCAGTGACACCCTGGTGCTCACAGACTCACCTTCCATTAGGGATCTGTTTCCTGGCATCACAGATTAGAGACTTGGCACGGAGAGGGGGCCCTGACACCCTTGTTCAGCCTGCGTCCTGCTCGTGCCTCGGCGGTGGGGTGGTCTGAGCCCCTGCTTGCCGGTGGCCAAGACACTGAGCAAGACAAAGCGGGCTGCCTTGTGTCTTTTGGTCTCTGACACTGGCTGATTCCAACCCAGGATGAACACCTCCCACTGCTCCGTGGGGGTTAGTTTCTGACACGTGCCTCTGAAAGGTGGACTTTTCATTGACTCTCTTGACAAGGGAACGTCTCTGTACGAGGACAAGGCATGTGCGTCACTTTAAGAACCTTGACTTTCACCACGTGGTAGAGGTGCGTGTCCTTAGTGACCTGACCTGGGAAAGGGTTTGTAAAACTGCCGTTTGGGAAATCTGCATGGAGTCTGGTCAGAATCCCAGCCCGCGCCCAACGCAGCAGGAACGACGGGCCCTCCCTGCCAGCCCGCACAGCTCTGTGTGGCTGACCCTGTCCCCAGGCTGGGTCCACCCGGGCCAGTGACCCACAGCACCCCTGGCGCAACAGCTGCAGCGATTCCTCGGCCAGCTCTGCCCTCCTGCTCACTCCTGTCAACATCTAAAATACCTCTGAAGTCCCTCGAATCCTCTTTATTCCCTCTGCAAAAATCTCTCCTTCCTGTAATTAAAGTATTTCTCTTTTCTCTGTAATTAAAGATATGAATTTCAAGATGATTTTTCTCCCGAAATCGGATTCTTTTCTCAGCACTTGGGATTTGTCTCATGAGTGAGCTGGCCGTGAATTGAGTCACAGCGGCCTTTTGCAGTTGCTCATTTAGGGAGTTTTGATGAACTGCCCTCATGGTGCTTCCAGGCACAGTCAAGTCCAGAACTGCCCTTGGCCACAGGGAGGCACTGACCTCTGCACTGTCCAACACCCAGGTTGAGGCCTCCCCTGGCTTTCAGGAGCTTTAAATACGGCTCTTGCGGCTGCTGGGCAAGTGGATTTTAAGTTCCATTTGCCTTTAATTAATTGCTGTAACTGGCTGCAGACGGCTCATAGTTCCTGCAGGCCACACCATTCACATGAAATATAAGTTCAAGAGGAGAGCTGGTCCTGCACTGGCCCGTGGTGGGGGTGCCGCAGCCGCCCAGCGGAAGGCGTCGGATGATGGACTACAGGAGCAGCCAGCAGCCAGTGACACGGGGCTCCCAGAGTCCTCTGGCTATCTCTGAGATTGCGTTTGTGCATTTCAATGACAGCGATAATTCTGAGAAGGGTTGTGACCGCATCAGGAGATTCAGATGTTCCGTTTCAAAGAGCCACGGAGAGAATGCTCTTCGAAGGGTCCATGCCTTGCTATCTCATCATGTAAACAGAGACGGTTGAAAAATGCAAAGAATCTACTTTAATGTGCAAACCAAGGTGAGCACGGGCATAGGCTGCTTTCCCCTTCTGAGGATGCTAGACATGAGCCCTCACTGAGTGTCCTGAATTCAAGCAAGGAACTAAGGAGACCAAGAAGGCAGATGGGTCCCACTTCCCCACACTTTCCAAACTCTTCAAAACTGGTTCCTGGTGGGGGCACCGTGAAAGCCTTTGGAGTGTGTGTCCCTGAGAAAGAAGACCAGCTCCGTTGAGCTGTTGAGGTGCGTGCCCTGCGTAAGTGGAATGGACACAGGGATGTGGCTCACTGTCCCTGGTTTCATTGGGTGACCTCCTCTGAGAATCTGGTCTCATCACTCAAGTGAGCTACCTGGGGTTGGGGGTCCCTGGGAGCCTCTTCTCTTTATTGGAACCCTGGGAGCTTGTCACACCCAGCCAGGTCCTCCTTCGAACTGCTTTGTGCTGGTGTCCTTTGCCTTGAGGGCTACAGCGCAACTGGACTCTTACTAGCTATGCCCTTGCTGGACTTGCGAGGCCAGACCCTCGTGGGAGTTCGCCGCTCAGCGCGTCTGTTCGCGAAAAGGCTGGGAGCAGGGTGAAACTCACAGGGAGCCCGTTCTCCACACCGGTCTCAGTAGCAGGCACGGTGACCGGACTGAGACATCTTCCACACGTTCCTTCCAGAATGACTCGCCTTTCTGTTTCCGATGTCTAATCCTTTCGCCATGCCTCCTGTGGAATGATTTCACCGCACAACGTCTCCGCTGGGGTTTGGTTCAGGAACAAATTATCTGGTGTCTCAGCTTTCGGACGCCTCTTCCCTGCCTCGCAGGTTACGCTAATATTCGCTAACATGTAATTTATTGTAATTTGCTCTAAATGCTTTCAAATGAGCAGGAGCCTTAAAAGGGAACCCTGGCCAGGTGCCTTTGGAAATGTCATTGGGTGAAGGAAGGCAGTGACTGCCCCGAGGAGGATGGGCACAGGAAAGACCGTGGTGGTTGCCAGCTGCCCAGTTTAGCTGCCCCAGAAAATATTGAGGGTGTTAGGGAACTGAAGAGTAACCTGTTGCAATAAAAATAGTTTCTTTCTAAACAGAAGGGAATGGACCTGGGGCTGCCGGTGGCCACACAGACCCAGTCTTCTTCATTCTCATCCCTGACCTCCAGCCATGAGTCGGAACACCTGTGTGGGCACCCGACTCCAACTCCTTGGGGTGGGGATTTCTGGGTAGGATCTTGGGGGTGCAGATGGGAAGCTCCCTGGGTCAAGGGGACCAGTGAGATGCAGTCTGACACAACTCACCCTTAAGGGCCAAATGCCTTTTATCTTGAGTCTTCTTGTGAACTGATGATTTTCATTTGTCCCAGATGGACCTGCTCCTCTGATGGACTGCTCATTGCTTCTCTGTAAACGGCAGAGCGCATGTGGGCGCACTGTGGTCCGCCTGGAGACGTGTGACATATGTCTGTTGCCTAGACCGGGAGGGGACCGCCAGCCCCTGTGCTGCCAACCGTCCCCTTCCTGACTGCCCCACCCACTCGCTCGACCTCACACCTCATCTTGCCTCCTGGCCTCTGTGAGGGGAGCCATTCTATCCCAGCAGTGCTGCAACTTGGTCCTGGAAACCCCTCCCCTGAGGGTTCTGCCCTCTGGGCTCCCTGAGGGCAGACCCGCCCAAGTCAAGGACACAGTCATTGTTCACAAGTCCCATTCCAGCTGGATCTGATTTTTGAGCAACCTTAGAAAGAAAAGGCTTTGTCCTTAAAGAGGAGGAAAAGGAGGCAGAGACAGGGAAGAAACAGGGCGTTTTTCAAAGAAACACTGATTGGCCTCACTTCCCACACTGAGCAAGTGAGGAGGGGAGTGAGTGCCTGAAGGAAGGGCAGTCCCTGGGAGAAAAGACCTTGGAGCAAGCCACTTGTCACATCAGCATGCTGGCTCTATCACACAACTTCCATGTTTGTCTTCCGGGTTTGGGTTCTCTTTTATTCAGAAAATTAGAAACACTGTTCCCCAAATCTGAGTGTGTTCAGGTGCAGGCTGTGAAACGGAGACATTATTCTGAAGACAGACGTGCGCTTGTGACCATTATCTCACCTGCCCCTCAGTGACGTCCACAGTCCTTGGTCCTGCCCCACACCTCTGCCACATGACTGTGTTCTGTGTCCCCCAAGCCCCGGCGCCATGCTCGCCTCCAGGGTCGACACACGGAAGCCGCATCCATCCACCTTCCAGGGACACAGGCGCTTGCTTCCATGAGTCCCATGGTGGCAGAACTCAGCGCTTCAGAGTCTTTTCCTTTAATGTTCACAGACACTGTTTACCCCACGTCAGACTCAGTCCAAAAAGAGTCTTCAGTCTTGCAATGGTGGGAAAATCCATCGGTGTTAAGACTAGACGAGTGTGTTAGCCTGTTTCTCCAATGTTTTGGTTTTATTCCAACTTTTCCTCTGGCTTCACCCTCTGTGCATATTAAGCAAAACAGTCATCGTGTTTTGGTTCGTTGGTGTTTGACCTACTTACTTTCGAAGCATCAGCGATCTGGTGTCTGGAGAGACGTGTGCACGCCATCCCCTCTCTACCCACACCTGTGCAAACAGCGCTGCTTTGTGAAAAGAAATGGGAAACCTGCAATGCAAAGGTGTGTTTTCTTTTTTTTTTTTCTTTCTTTCTGCATCGTGTAGCTCAAGGTCCAATCGATTTCATTCTCCATTTGGCCAAGTGCCTTTTCTAGTAACGAGTTTGAAGACCCTCAACCCAGTTCTTTTAATAAACAGTGAATTCTTTCGGACAGGAATGCTTCATTTCCCTTTAAGGGCTGTGTTTATTAAAGAACACAGCTCAGTTAAAAGCATACCCTCCTCCTGCACTGTCTCCCTTGGAATTTAATTGCTATTAAAATGGGGAGGGGGAACACGTGCATAAAGTGCGGGTTCTCTTATTTCTGACAAAGAATGGTGCCATTGTTAGTGCTCCATCATTAAATTATCAAGAATTATGGTCAAATTCCAAGCGCCTGAGTGCTAGTCTGTTCTCTCTTTTTTTTCAATCAAAGATATAGAGGCTGTCTCCCTGCAGTTAAGAGGCAATTATTACAATGTAGAAGTCATCTGCATTTCCTCACTTAGGGCTCCAGGAAATGCAAACAGACCACCTCTCACACATAAAAATGGGCAGGAGTTATTTTTTATGGAAAAAGATTCATTCCCTCTTTTCATTGAAAATAAAGGTGCACTCTGTTTGGGGCCCACCCCCTGGAAGCAGGTCCCTGAAGGGTCCTGTCCAGGCTGAGTCCAAGTTGGTTCCTTGTTGTTCTTTCTTTTACGCAATGGACACAGTGGGGCAGCTGTGAGTTCTGAGAACAAGCCCGTCATATTTGCGGTGCTCCAAGGCAAGGAAAGAAGGGACGGAACTGTCATAGGCGGTGACATTTGAGTGGGAGCATTTCGAAGTCACGACACGCCAGGTGCCTTCTGTCCTGGGCACCTCCTTGCGCCCTGCTTAGAGGGAAACTACTTGTGACAAGTCAGTCAAAAGTACTTGTGTGCTTTCTCTGCTCATGTTTAAATAAAAGAACACTTTTTTGCAAAACCCTGAAAAGGCAGGGATCTGTTTTCACTTGCCTCTTGGCTAAAACTAGCTGGGCTCATTTTAGCAGGGGACTCATGCTCGGAGAAACAGGCGTAAGCTTCTGGAACTGGAAAACACTGGCCCTGGAGGACCCCAGTGAAGCTGTGCCTCCCCTTTGGTACACTTCACTGGCCCGTGGCTCAGCCTTCGTCCTGAAATCTGGATAAGACCAGGGCTGGGCTGTGTTTCCTGCTCCCAGAGAAGGAGCTGAGAGCTCGTCACCCTGCCTTCCTGACTGGGTGACTCAGCGCTGTCCTCTGTGGGCTCCTGGATGGGGCTCCAGATCAGGCTGGATGGGTCCCCCACCCCATGGATCACATGCCCCTGTGCAGTCTGCCTACCATGGTCTGCTTCCCTCCGCAGCCTGATTTCAGCTTCACCTTTGGGTGCTCTGGAAGCAGTGCCAACAAGGACACTCAGAACTGCAAGGATGGAGTCTGGGGATCTCTCCAAGAGAAGCAAAGCCTTCTCAGTTGAGACTGTCTCCTTCCTCTCTCACTGGTGGCCCTGAGCCCTGCCGCACCCACTCCTAGCCTTCCTCCCTTTCATTTGCAAGAGCTGACGGTCACTTTGAGCAACTGTCTCTACTCCCGAATTTACTGAGCCGCACTGCCAGACACACCTGCTGGGGCATGGCCAGGACCTGGATGCCCGGGGCGGCCCTGGAGTATTTCATAGTGACCATAGATTCGGGTTTCCTGCTTCTTTCTTCCTTTCATAGAACTTATTTGTCTGTTTAATATTTATTGAAGTAAATTTGCTTAACAAAATAATATAAACCCATGTGTACAATTTCCCCCCTATTTCTCAAATAGATGTCACCACACCCCGCCCGCCACCAAATTACCAACAGTTCTCCGCCATTGTCCATGAGCCCGCCATCACTTGCCTCCACGCCCTGGCCCCTTCCCCACTGGAAACTCAGTTCTATGGTCAAAGTCAATGTCCAGCGTTGGTTTTGTTTAGTCTGTTCCTTTGCTTTGTCTCTTCATATTCCTCCCGTAAATGAGATCATCTGGTGTCTGTTTTTCTTATTTTGATTTATTTCACATAGCATAATCCCCTATGGTTACCTCTGCATTGATTCAAATGGCAGGGTCTCATCTTTTTAGGGGTGTATAGCATTCCATTGTGCGCATGCATAGACACATATATATCACATACTCTTTATCCACTCATCTGACAATGGGCATGTAGGTAGTTTCCAATTCTTGGCTAATGTAAATAATGTTGCAATAAACATGGGGGAGCCTGTTTCTGCAAATGATTGTTTTTGTGGTTTTTGAGTAAATACTCAAGTGAGATGATGGGATAATATGGGATTTCAATTTTCAGTAGCTTGAGGAATCTCCAACCTGCTTTCCATAAGGTTGTACTGCTTTCAAACAAGAAGGCAAAAGTATCCCTTCCTTTCTTTGTTTTCTTTGATGAATTGCTAATGTTCCATAAACCAGAGAAACACCTTTGTGGGTCAGGCGACACTCCAGTGACCCAAGGTTTGTGACAGCCCACTTGTCCCCAGGACAAAGTCTTCCTGAGTGCTTTGTGTCACTGACTGCACGTTTGCTGGCTCGGGGGAATGAGAGGGGCTGCAGCGTGAGCCTGTGGAGGAGTCAAAAGTCAGAAGCTGCTCCGCTGTGTCTCCTGTGCAGGAGGCAGGCAGGTGGCAGAGCTGACGCCGTGTGGCCCGGAACTCTGCTGTGTGCTGGGCGGCCAAGGCCAGTGGAGAATGGTGATCCTGGAGCCCGGATGAGGGGCCTGCAGACTCGTGGGCAAATCGGGGAGTTCCGGGCTGCCGTCGTGCATCCTGGGGGCTTATCTGTTCCGCCCGCTGTGCCCTCTCCTCCGTGGGGCCACATGCAGCCAGGCATGTCATGGGAATCAGCACCTTCCAGGGCACAGGTTTCTGTCCAGAAAGCGAACCTGGGACTCGGGGGACACTGATGGGCCCAGGACCCGGGGAGAGAGGCGGAGTTCTTTAGCGAGCACATCCCAATTCCAGACAGACAGCAGAGACTTGTGCATGAGCAGGGCCTTTGCCCATGACGACATTGCTGTTTGGGTTTTGGGGGGTAAAACACACACACACGTCCCATCCTGATGTGCACCGTCTCACGGGCCATCAGATTGAATCCCCAAATGCGGATTCAGAAGACGACCAATTGTGCAGGTATTTGAACTAACAGAAGGTTCAGAGTCTCCGCGCCTGATGGCAGCGAGCGCCACTCCTGCCCGCAGCGGGTTTAGAAGGCTCCGGGGTCTGCCGTGCAGAGCACACCTTTACTTGTGTCTGGCTTCTTTCTCTCGCCCCAAGTTTTTGAGAGTTGACCAAGACAAAGAGAAGGACTGCAGCCTGGACTGTGGAAGCTCTCCTCAGAAACCGCTCTGCGCGTCCGACGGCCGGACCTTCCTGTCGCGCTGTGAGTTTCAACGTGCCAAGTGCAAAGACCCTCAGCTAGAAATTGCCTATCGAGGAAACTGCAAGGGTAAGTCGCTCTTGGCTCGTTTCCTGCTATGGGCAGATCAGTCCCTGTATTGCACTTACGTGAATTTCCTTCTTGCTCACTCTTTACTGGTACAATCTCCAGGGTTTTGTTCGTGATTTTCTTCTAGGCATGTGAGGGAGAAGAGGAATTTCTCTGACTCTCTGGAGCAGGCGTTGTTTTGCGTGTTAAACACATGTTTCTTAGAACATTCTACACCACTGTTAAACAGAGTATCCAAGCATTTCGCAGAATGTTTCCAGTCTTCCAAAACGCCTCTCACCAGCGCCTGCCAATGCTGCTTTCCACTCTCTCCCCTGGTAGCTCGCAGGATGCGTGCAGTAGCGCCTGAGTTCGGGGCGTTGATTGCAGGCTTGTAATTTTCAATTTTCCTGATTTAGAGCAGATTTAGAGCTTAGAGCGAAGTGGTGATGCTTCCTTGTTAATGAAGGCTTGCACCCGCAGAGCACACTGATGTTTTAAACACAAACAGAGCTGTTTTCAGAAGAGATTTACCATTTATTTCTATTATCTGGGAAAGGAGACCACACAGACTAAAAATGCCTTTGAGGTGATGTTTCGCCTTATCTAGCGCTTAGTCCAATAGCCCTCTTAACCAAAACAGAACTCCCACAGCCACTAGGCGTCTGTGGTCTTGGCCCCAGGGGTGACCCAGGCCTGGAGATTTGCTCTTCTTTCCAGAACCCTGTATCCTAGGGAGCGACGTTCAGTCGCTTCCCATGGCAGTTCCCCACTCCTTAGACCTGCCGCGGACTCCAAGGCAGGCCTCACACCGGGTCAGGGCTGAGGTGTGCTCTGGAGCTGTGGGCTATGCCTCCTCCTGTGGTCCCTCCGGTGACCCCTGCTATGCATCCTTCCATATCCACCTCCCACACCCCCTCCCCTGCATGCCCCCTTCTGTGACCCCTTCTGTGACCCCCTCCCACACCTCCTTCTATACCCACCTCCCACACCCCCTCACCGTGACCCCTTGTAGGACCTCTCCCGGTACCCATCCCGTGTTCTCCTTGCTGCAGCCTGTCTTCCAGCACCCCTGGCTCTGTCCACATCATCCAGGATTTCTCTGCCATTGTGCCTCCGGTGCTCGGGCAGAGACCCGCAAGCTGGATACTGCGAGTGGAGGGATGCTTTTACTCTGTCTCAGGCTGGGCGGGTCGGCGAACCCGAGCAGAAGCTGGAGCAGAGGTCCTCAGGGTGTGACTGGAGGGGAGAAAGGAAAAGGGCCAGTGGGATTGTTTTGGAGCTTGTCCTTACCTGGTGACATGCAAAGTCATAGGTCATCACAGGCGGAGGGGTCTGTGCTGAGAAGGTGCCCAGCTCCGCAGAGCTGCCCCTCTCCTCACCCTGTGCCGTGCTCTGGCCAGGGTGCCAGGCTGCAAGGTCACTAACCAAGGTCATGGAGAGCCGTGTTGCCTTGAACACTGGAGCATACAAAATGAAGGAATCGGGTCTTCAAATGGAAAATGTAACTTTCATTCAATTTCAGTACATATTGTGTTTACAAGGAAAGTCAGGCGGAAGCAAACTATTTGATTCATCTGGAGTCTCAGCCCCACATCCACCCTCAGAAGGCTTAGTGGTGACCAGGTGAGCCGGTGGGCAGGCAGTGTGGGGTTCAGTGTCTGGCACCACACCAGCTCAGGGCTGCTCCGAAGAGCCACGTCTTGGGACCCACACTGCTCCTCAAAGAGCCTGCAGTCCACCTGGAAACTTCTGACTCTAATGACTGAGCACAGGCAGGGGGCCCTGGTGGTCTGAAGACCTGGGTCTGGATCTATAGGGAGGAGTTTACTTTCACAAAAAGGAAAACAGGAAAGTCATGGTTTCTTGGAGTTTGTTCAATGGAGTTCACAAATTAAATCTGACTTCATAGGGTAAGTAGTTTAAAAATTGTGAAAACACAGATATGAAATGTGTCCCATAGAAAATTTCCATAAAGGAAGCTCATCCACATTAGCCGCGTTTGAAATCACTTCCTCGGATGATATGCACTTATGTGTGCTATCTACAATAAAAGAAATGCTGTCTTCTTTCTAGAGAAGGAAGGGTGAGCAAGGAAGGCCTGCTCTAACTTTGTGGGGCCGAGGTAAAATAGGACATCATTTTGAAAGAGATTTTTTTTGAATGAACAATTTTTTTTTTCTCCCTATATATTCATTCACCTTCATAGAAAATGGTACAAAATCATGTATCAGATCTTGTGGCTGACATTTAGGTTTTATTCAGCTATATGCTGTTTTTAATTTTCTTGCAAAAAACTTGAATGGAGTAGCTCAGAGTCATTCACTAGGAACCCACACACTCAGTCTTAGCGACTCAAGAGGACAGCGGATACTCCAGAGACAGGTTCCTTCTAGGTGATTCTAAATATGTGGTCGTTTGACTTCAATTGGATCTTTCTTCAGTAATTTCTGATCCTCTTACTTGGCATTAATAAAATTCGGAAGTGAGTTTTTTCTTCCTGGTGAATGGCTCCTTGAAGAGAAGCTTGCATGACGATGGTAATGTCCTGCTCTTTCAGAGGAGCTGTCAGTCCTTCCTGACAATTTGATTCACTCTGGTTCTCATTCAGGGATTCTCTTGGAACCAGAGTACCTGACCTTTCTCTAGACAGCCCCCCTCTGAGCAATAGTGCTGCCCCCAGGACCCTGGTCAGAGACCTTGCTCTCCACCAGCCCCCCTCAAACCCCTCAGACCATGTGAATGTGGGGGTCCTCTGGGGGCCACAATTCGCTGGGCCAAGACGGCAGGGGTCTCTCCCAGCTCCAAAGCCACACAGATGGCAGCTGCAGGGCCCCCGCAACTTTTCCCGACGCAGGAACGGCCTTTACTTTGCACTTAACAAAGACTAGGTCAGCCCCACCCTCAAAAATCAAGGATTCATTTAAGAAGTGATTTTCCAACCTGGTCACATGTCCCCAGGAACATTGTATTTGGTTCCACATTTTGCTTTTCAACCACAGGCAACTCTGCTTTTGGAGTTTCTCACTCCCTTTCCTGGAAAAGACAGCGTGCCTGGAAGATTGTCAGGTAATGGAATGGTTTGCAGTGTGTTTCGCCGCAAAACAGCCTGAGTGTGGGCTGTGGGCAAGGAACTGCTTCCTCCGACCTGTGCCTGGTGAGTGTGAGAACAGCTCACTTGGAGCTGGATGCTGCCATGCTGGCTGCACATCTCAGTTATCTGTGCTGAGAAACGAGGGGCAGTTTAAGAATAAATTCAATTATCAAGCACTCTGATCTTCAAAGAAGCTTCTAGAAAGGCCCGTGCTGTCTTTGCTTGTGAAAACTTCACCGGGAAAGTGGTGGTGTCATAGAATTCTCTCCAGTCTGAGTTTTAAGGCCTCCCCTGCCCATTCCTTTAGATAGCCTCACTCAAACGCCCAGTTGGAAGAAGCCTTCAGATCAAGGACCCGGCCTCTAATAGGTGTCTGAAGCTGCGGTGGTCTCTCCAGAGCCCACAGGCAGGACCAGTGGGCTCCAGTTTGGCAGGGAGGGTACATTTGAATTATACAAGATGTCCTTTTTGGCAATGTCCTTCTTTCCTTATTCGTGTTTGATTCAACCTCATTTTTCTGGATGATTCCCTGACTGGGTCTCTGATTCACTTCACTGAACACATTTCATATCTTACATTCATAACATAAAAACTGTGGTAAGGGAGAAGTAGATAAAAATAAAAAACTGACCTCGTAAAGGCAAGTTTAATTTAATCAAAAGAACTAAAATACAAAAAATGCCCCAGATAGCGATACCCTTCAAATTGATGTTTATTTGATCGCCCTGGGTAGCCAATATTAAAATCACTTTACAGAGAGATCTTGACCACAATTATATACTTTAAAATAATGAGACATTATGTACTTCTGTTGTTGTGAATTTGGGGTGCAGGATGGGACTCTGAAGCCTCCCCTTGCAGGTGATCTGTCTGTGACTTCCTGTGGGTGATTTCAGGGGTTTCCAGTCTGAAATCGGACTTTTCCTAAAGACTGTCCTTTCTGTTCAAACTCTGGGATTTCTGCTCTCTTGTGATCAGGGCCCCATCCTAGCAGACTGTCTCTTCACATTGACTGACCTCCATGTACAGCATTTCACAGAAATGGGGGAGCGGACCCAGGCACCCTGGAGACTGTCCCGGTGGCTGAGGGCCTAGGGCACTGCCCCTTTCCTGTCCCCTGAGCGCATCCTTCAAACTCCTCTACCCAGGTGCAGACTCGCTCCCTCCTTGACATCATTCCCGTCAATCAAGACACCTTCTAGATTGTTCTCTAAACTTGAGATTGGCTAGTGGATTAATGTCTCCTTTGGCAGACTTCGGGCTGTGTCTTACATACTTGGTAGCGACTGTGCTTGTCTCTTTTGAATGTTCTAGTTTAGAAATAATTAAACTATTTTTGTCCGCATTTGATTAAGTGGGATGGACATGCATTTTATGCATTTCCTACTCTGCTCTGGCCATTGACCTTGACTAGAAGTGCAGTGGCTACCATGGATGGATTCCTCTTATATTTTCTTAGAAAGTTGTGGCGTTGGTATTTTCAGAGTTCAGCAAGCACATTAATATTTTTCCCTTTTGATCTGAGATTACTGAGGCCATCTTTCTTTTCAACCAAATTCTGGCATTGAATAAAAAAGCCAAAAAAAAAAAAAAAAAAAAAAAGAAGAAGAAAAAGAAAGCAAAAATGAAGAAGAAGAGGAAGAAAAAGTCAAATGGCAGAAGACCTTGGAACAACTTGATATTTCTGGAAACAATGATAATGGAGAGTGGACGAAGCAGCTTCCAGGGAGACTTCCCAGAGCCGCTGGTAAAGAAAGGCACGCTGCTGCAACGCTCGACACTCATCCCACCCGAGTTAGGGTCCTGTCACCACACAAACAGGCTGAGTGGGCACAAGAGTGAGGCATGTGGGGAGGACATGCAGGGCTCAGGAGTATGGCCCAGACAGGTGGCACCTCCACCAGGGAGGGCAGTTAGAAGAGTTCCAGGCTCCCGGGGGAACGCAGCATGTGGACAGAGCCTTCGCTCTGACCTGCAGGAAGTCGTGGCGGCAAGTGGTGGGAAGTGGGCACCCTCGGGCCATCCATCCCATGTGGGGCAGCGCTCATGGTCCACATACACTCCCTTGAAGAGAACCCTGTGGCAATGCTGGGGCCTCATAGCTAGCAGCCACGGGAACCTTCCCTACAGCTCTGCAGAGCCTTGGGAACGTGTGGTGACCTTCAACCTGTGTCAGAGCAGTTGTTGGGGACTTGCTTTCCGAACCTTCTCTTCCAGTGATGAGCTTTGCCTGGGCGCGCAGATGGCGGTGGACAGGGCTTGTCCACGTGAGCATACTGAGGTTCAGCTGGGATGCCACGGGCAGAGGTTCTCATCGCCCTTCTTGGTACAGTATTGCCCTCTCGATGTCCTCGGGGTGCTCACACTTGCATTTTGTTAAAAAGTACGACATGATGAGTAGCAGGGAAATGTTGCACTGGGGTCCCACTGTCCTTCTACTGCAAAGCTCTTCGTCTCTGTTCTCCAATGCAGGACAGGGCTGTGCACTATTCTCTATGTGTGGTGCCTTTTTGTGGCTGTCCTGTGTTTTATTTATGTGTCTGTATATGTGTGCATCCAAATACGTGTACATGCATGTATGTGCTGATATATCTGTGTCTGTGCATATTTGTGTACCTGTGTTTGTATTCATACATGTGTACAGGAACGTGTGTGTGTGTGTGTGTGTGTGTGTGTGTGTGTGTGTGACTCTCTGTGTCTTCTAGGCACATGCCATATCCAATTTCGATCACTTCTTTCCCACAGGCACACTTTGAAATAACCATTAAATGTGTTGGTGTTTTAGGATTTTTAATTATATCTGCACTTGTCTCTTACAGAAGCCCTACCCAAATTATGTTTGCCTTTGCTCTTTATGGTATTCTAATAGTTCTGAAGTTTAGGAATGCACTTCTTTATAGACTCAAGTAGACCACGCTTCTGCTCTCATGTTCAAAGCATGATCAGAAACACAGGAGAGCTTTTTGGGGTGAAAAGCAAACTTTTTCCTGCTGTAGCAACACCTATCATCTCAAAACAGCAGTTCATCAGTGAGCTGGGAGGCCCAGCACAGCTCTGGCCTCTGGAGGGTGAATTCCAAGTTCCTAAGAGAGGATTCGGTGACACCCTGTGTGGTCATCTGTTTTGCTGCATTGGCAGCTGTAGTTATCAGTTCTCATTGAGATGAATTCACAGAGTTGTTTGCTGTATGTGTGGTCACGACTGTCTGAATACTTTCATGTTTCCTTGCAATGATTTGCAGTGTGTCTCCATTTTTTTTCCTTTTGTCCTTGACACATTGACTTATATACTCAGGGCTTTCCTCCGTAATTTTATTTCTGTCCTTAGGCATTTCATACAGTCCCATCTATTGACAAGTAAAACTTAATTCCTTTTCTCCCATAGCTGTCAACTTCGCTGCGTTAACTGCTTTAGCTGCTGGGCAGATGGGGGGACACGTGTCGGATGCAGCTCTGCAGTCTTGTCGCAGAGCATCTGCCACATTAGGAAGGGAATGGGTATTTAATTTATCCCAACAAGAACTGCAGCACAGCATTCTTAATTTTCTTGAGTCTGGCCTTCAAATTTATGAGCGGATAAAACACTACATCTTTTGCCTTCATTTGCTGCCAGTCCACACACAATAGGCCTTGCTTGTGGGGCTGGGGTTTCTGTCACCTCCTGTGGGCCAGTGTTTGCCTTGGCTCTGCTGTGACCCCTCCCCCCCGCTGTCCCAATGCCACCAGAACAGACACAATCATGAATACGCCTGAGCTCAGAGCACCCTCCTCTGCTCACAGTCCTGACACTTATGTGCCATTGGAGTCAGCGGGTCGGCTCCAGAAAGAGCTCTGATCTGGCGCTTCCACCTGGCAGGTAGATGGGATGCTGCTGTCCCCAATGTTCTCAGGGTGCTTCCTCCCCAGGATGCTGCTTGTGGGCACTGAGCACATGGCCCCTCTCCCTGGAAGAGGCATGCAGGGATAGTCAAAGGAAGCCTGGTCACATCTTTGGGGCAGACCTGATTGAGTCCCCATGAGAAGTGTCTCCATCCTGTGACGGGCAGTCCAGGGCCACTGCAAATGCCAGCACCTGATCATTTCGGGGTCAAATGTCCTCAGTTCCTTTGACCTGCCGCTCATTAAAATTCTTCTGCATGCAGTGTTGTCCAGCGCCGTCTCTTCTGATGATTGCTTAATCCTGTTCTGAGTGATTTTAGAGAAGGAGGAAATTATTTGCTTCCTGTTTAATTGAAAACCATTATAAAACGCTTACTTATTTCAGTTTATAGCAGACATTGCCTTTTAATAGATCCCAGGGCAAACTCATCTTGATGCATAAATGCGTTTTGTGATATCACTGAAAAAAAAGAAACGATTTGACTTTGTTACTGAGAAAATAAAGTAACCACCAGGCAAATAAATGTATTTTTATCCACCAAATATTCCCCCCCAAATTCTCTTAGAGACCTGTTGTCAGTGATATCTTGCAAAGCACAAAAATATTTAGAAAGTCCCTGATTTTTGAGATAAGAATAAAAGGTCTCTAAAAATATATACTCCAATTTGCATCACAAAGTTTCTCTTTGGTCTAGTAAAAATGATAACATCTTTGATTAGGAGGAGATGAAAGCAACCATTTGATTTAATTAGAGGTTGATATAGTAATTTTTAGTTAAGGTAAATTTTCTCATGAGATAGAGATTGTGCATAGTTTATAAATCACTGAGCCAAAAAAATTATGCGAGAGACCTCACTTGATACACACTAAGCTGATTATCACAATGAAAAACAAAAGAGAGAAAATAAGTATTGAGATGCAGAGCGGTTGGAGCCCTTGTCCATTGCTGGGAGGAAAATCAATTGATCAGCTACCGTGAAGACAGATTCCCCATAAGTTTAACACGTAAGTGTCATTTGACCAAGTTGTTCCATATTTAGCTATAAATCCCAAAGACTTGAAAATAGGGGTTCAAACAAGAACTTGAACCCAAGCGTCCACCACAGCCCTATTCACAAGAGCTGGAGGGGAGAAAGCCATGTCCGTTAGCAGGGAAAGAGACTTGTGGTCACCCAATAAAGGGGTCATTCCACCATAAGAAGGGGTGAAGAGCTCACACACGACAGCGTGGGTGGGTCTTGAGAACACAGCAGTGAGAAGAATTCAGTCACATATTTTGTGTTTGCGTTCATGGCAAAGGTCCAGCACAGGCCATGGCATAGGGGCTGAAATGGCCGTTGGACTTGGAGGCAGGGAGGCTTCTTGTTGGGTTTGTCTCTGGTGGGGTCAGGAGAACATTCTTGAACTAGATAGCCAGGCTGGTTACGCAGCATTGGAAATACTCTGTGCCCCTGAATTACACATGAGGAAATGGTTACAGCATCATAGAAAATGATGGTGCTTCTGATTTGAGAATTTAATTTTCAGAGTCAAAAGTAAAGCCCAGAGCAAAATCTCAAGACCATTGATCAACCAAAGACCTGTTCAGCTTTTAATCTAACATGAGACTCACACGATGTAAAAACATAATAAGGGAAGAAGTTTATCACCCACACATAGAATTTCAAGGCTAAAATATGGAGTCTTCCTATTTCACTTTTTTTGAGAGTGATTGGAAATTTGGGAATGATCTAATTTTGAGGTTGTGCTTAAAATTGTGATTCTGACAGAAGGGGCATTTGATGTCTCATAAAGGGGTACAGGTTATTTGTGTGTGGTCTGGAGGAACCTGAAGGGTTCAGGGACAGTTCCAGTTCTGCGGGACAAGTAGCTTCTGGAAATCTGCGGTGGGCAGGGCTGCTGATCAGCAATGCTAGTTGTACTCTGACATCTGCTAAGAGGTTTGCTCTCGTGGTAAGTGTTCTTATCACAATAAAACACACCAAGACAGAAGCAGAACATGTGGGAAATGTCCCCAGAGTACAAACTCCAAGTGGCTCCATGAGCTACAGTCGCTCTGGCCTTGCTGACTCTGCTCACGCCTTCTTGATAGTGAAGAGCTTGGACCAGACTCAGAATACTGGAGATAAAGAATAAAGGATACACAAGCCAGCAGCCTTTTCATTTCTTGGGGACTCCAGGATTCTTTAGGGGGTGGCTGACGCAGGTCCTACAGCTTTATGGTGCAGAATTTTCTTGCTTCCTGTGGCTGGATAGTCAGCCACAGGCCAGACAGCAGCTTGGAACTGACGCTTCCATCAAGCCAAGAGCAGCAGGTTTGAGATGCAGTGGTAAATGCAGTCTCTTAGAGGCACTCCAGCCAGGAGTGAGGCCCGCATGCTGTTTGGAAAATGTATCCTTTTTTGGCAGGTCCCATGATGGTCCAACTATTAGAAATCACTTGTAACTCCATCTGTACCCCAGCAGAGACCTTGCAAGCTGGAGCACAAATCACTTTTCCTTTTCGACAGTCCAACCACAGGCCATACTAAAAACAAGGACACAAGTCCAGCAAAACAGTGATTTCTCCTCAGCTAAAACACAGGCTGCATTAAAACCACATGCTCTCCGTGCTGGCTGCCTGGGCCAAGCGGAGGCCCAGCCTGGAGGGCCGAGCCGGATGATTGCGCCTCCGACGGGCAGCTGCGCCCTGCTCCCGCAGAAGCCCAAGGTCATGGCTGTCAACGGCAGCGTCTATATTCAGTGCACGATGCTGCCCAGCTGTCGCGGGTGGCTGGGAGCCCGGAGTCCGGAGCCTGGAGCTGGTGCCCAGATGGCATTTGGGTGTAGCCAGCGTCGTTACTACCAGGCAATCAAAAGTCGCCATCTAAGGACACTGGGCAGTGGACACATTTGAAGAAGTATCTCTTGGAGTCCAGATGGCTTTTAAGAAGTAGACAACTTGTTATTTCAATCTGGAAGCACTTAAAACTTGGGGAAGTCATCCTTCTCAAGTTTTCAAATTCAGATGAGCTACATGGTGTGATGGTCCAAAGAAATAAAATCTGTCTTTAGGGTTGTGTCTCTGGGAGCCTCTGGTGGGGACACCTTGCTTTTTCAAAGGGAGGGTGGGTGCCATGCTCCCTGAGTGAGTCTATTAGTTGGGGGCCAGGAGACTGTGGGCCTTGCTGAAGGTAAGTGCGCCTTTACCAGCTCTCTCTGCGGTCGCAAACATGCGCATCGCTGAGCAACACGCCCGCTGCTTCCCTGGGAGGATGGACAGCAGGCTGAGGATGCTGCCCTCCTGCATCCGACTGGGTGTCAGACTTTCCATGGAGGTTGGAAGTGTCTCCTTGGCCCCGAGCACTCAGACACAGGAAAGGCTGGCGCTTCCTCTCGGGGACTGCAGAGTGGACCCGAACCTTACAGGCGCTGAGGCCCTGTGCCGTCTGTGAGGCCGGTGTCTCTGGCCTTGATGTGGAACTGGAGCGATGCCCCCAGGGCCATGTGACCCTGCAAGGCTGCCTGTCTTGCTCCTGGCCCAGTCTGCTTTGTTCCATGAAGCCACCCACAGCTTCACCACAGAGCGGCCAGGCACCTCCTCTGAGCTCCTTTCCTGCCCTTCCAGCAGGGATGCCCTTCCCCGTTTGCGCCTTGCGGTGAGCCCTGGCCCCCAGGTGCCTGGAGCCCACTCCGATGCAGCTCAGGCCCATCCTGTAACCGTTCTGCTCTGGTCCTCCTGCAGACGTGTCCCGCTGTGTGGCCGAGAGGAAGTACACGCAGGAGCAGGCCCGGAAGGAGTTCCAGCAGGTCTTCATCCCTGAGTGCAATGACGATGGCACCTACAGCCAGGTGACAGGATGGGGCGGGTGTCACCTTTCCCTTCAGAAGAGGATTCCTCCAGGGCTCATTGTCACCATGGGTTAAGTGATGTCAGGGTCCCTCCTGCCACAGCTCACCTCACTGCCTCTGCTGTCAGCTCCCATCTGGGCTGAGGCCACCCAGCCAGCTCCCTACAGAGATGCTGTCTAAGGACAGTGTGGCCCACACTGAGAGCTGGGACGACTGGTAAGAGGTGGTGACTAGAGACACCCCAAGCCCTATCTGGCAGGACTATCATTCACTGGTAAGGCCCCGAATCCCAAAACCCTCCATAACAAAACAGGGCATATGATGAGCCACCGATGATGTGGGAATCTGATATGTTTTGACAACCATCGTGGCCTCTGATGGACTGCAGACAGGCACGGACAGACGCAGGATAGACGGGGCAACTGGAGGCGTCTCCCACCTGACTGCGTGGCGGCTGCAGACCCAGGCTGTCTCCCCTTCTGGGGCCGCTCCCTGTTTGTAGGACCAGGACTGGGCCCCCACCTGGAGGAGGTGAGGGTCAGAGTCGCAGTCAGTACCGCACTTTGTCACACTGTCACCAGCATTCCGGGGCAGCAGCACGGGGCACATGGCCCCCGAAGAGTCCTGTGGGAACTCAGGCTGCATGGCCTGCTGACCGCCCAGCGTGTGTCCATCGCCCTGTCCTGTCCTCCCTCCAGGTCCAGTGTCACAGCTACACAGGATACTGCTGGTGTGTCACCCCCAATGGAAGGCCCCTGAGCGGCACGGCCGTGGCCCACAAGACACCGCGGTGCCCGGGTAGGTGTGGGGTGAAGACACCGAACTGATTACCTGACTGCGTGTGTTCGAATCTCAGAAGAGTCGGGCGGGTGGCTGAGGCCCGGGCGCAGCCTGAGCTGTGATGAAACCCCAGCCTGTAAGAGCTTATTCCGGGGACAGGTCTGATGAGAACGGGTCGCAGCGACTGGGGCCCTGCATTTTTACAAAGGACCGCAAAGACTGTGGACACAGTAGAAATGACCAAGTGTTTTCTTTGCCAAAAAAAAAAAAAAGAAAAAAGCAAACATTTCTGGGTTAGTGTGTATTTGTGAAGACGTAGGTCTTTCTTCATGCCTCTTGCCCAGGAAGTTCGTTTCTAGTCACTTACAGCTCCGGGTGGTGGTGGTGAGGAGACTGATCTTCAGAAGGGTCCATGTGCCCCCAAATGCTGTGAATGGTCTAGATTGCACCTACTGGAAAATGATCTGTAGCTTGGGTTTGGATGAATTCACTGGGGACAATGAGCCGATCGTCTATAAAGAAATTTCATGATCTTTGCATGAGAATCCCTGGATGGAATTCACTAAAGCAGGCAAAATAAAAGATGCAATTCAGAACAGCTCTCAGATTTTTCACGTAAATGGTTGCATAGAGTTTATTTTGAGATTTACTTTCTATTTAAAGTTCAGGTCTTTTCTAAATAGAAATTCTGCCTGCGATTCAGACATTGCTCGCAGGGGCACGGGCGCAGTTCAGAGCAGAGCCGATGCAGAACGATGACATCGTGTTAACCAGTATTTCAAGGGACTGGTCAGCACTGAGCAGGCGTGCGGTCTATGTCCTGTGGGATCAGAATATATTTATTTTTAAATGCTATTTTGACCTCCAAGACCTTGGGAGCTGCTTTTATTTATGTATTTTTTTTTATTATGTAGGCTTTTTGGTCCCAGTGATGGTTTATGGAAAAAGGAATATTCTTCCTTTGGCTTAAAAGTCTGGTGTTTATTGTGGGGACAGCAACTGAGGAGGAGGCAAGGGGTTTGAGGTAAAAGCTGCATGTGAGCGGAGAACTGTCGTTTCAGACTGTTGGTCCCACTAACAGATTCTGTGGCTCCTGCAGAGTCATGGACATTTCCGCCAGTTCCCAGCTGCTTCCGTGCTTTTACTCTGCAGAAATGAACACAGGGGTCTGGGACAGGGACACTGGTGATGTTGTGGAGTCGTTCTGTACTGGAAAGGCAAGTTTGGGGAGGATTGAGTACACACGCATACACACGTGCACACACACATGCACACACGCACACACGAACAGTTGATAAACTTTTGCTCCCACCCTTCTCTGGAAAGTTAAGCGCACAAACCATAGCCAAAGTGCGCACCCAGCGTCTGAGGGGAGCACGGTTCTCCCAGCTTATTACAACTGGGAAAACTTAGATTTTCAACACTTAGCTTTGCCCTGGCGTGCACACTGAGCTTACCTTATGCGTATGCCCCATACAAATTAAAAAATCAGAAAAAAGAGCTGGGCGTGCCCTGGTGGAGTAGCAGTTGGGTCAGCTGTCTCCCACGGAGTGTAATCCTCCCCTTGGGGCCAGGGGAATAATCCAGACAAACAACTAAAAAATAAAAATAAAAATAAAATTCTTCTTCCTCCTCTCTCTTCCTGTCTGCCTAATCATCTTCATTCCTACCTGCACCTTTCCTTTTCCTAAAAAAAATGAGATGAAGACTGGGCTGCAAAAAGCACTTGTCACTTAGAATGTGGATGTGTGTGTTTGTTCCCCTACACAGGGACAATGTGGGACAAGCTCCCTGGAGGGGAGGCAGGTCCATTCATCTGCATCCTCCCGCCTCTCCCAGCTCCAAAGAGACCTTTCCCAAGTGGATGAAGGCCTTTATCTCACAATTAGCTACTGTTGAGGCATTTATAAAAACACCCAAATTGTTATTCATCATTAAGAAAAATGTAATAGATGCAATCTAGCAAAGAAATAGCAAGCGGGCAGCATCTTCTAATGAGGAATCCCAATGACAGAGGAATCCCAACACCACGGCACGGTCCCTGCACGCCCTCCAGTGTGTGGGACGGGAAGGCCTGAGCTGGGCCACCCTGGTGAGACGGGGGCCACAGGCTGCCGGTCCCCATGCTGCAGCCGTGCACACCATCGGTTGTCTGTCTGGCAGGGAACCTGCTCTCCAGCACAGGGGCACGCTCACTTCGTAGTGACAGATGCAGAAGGCCTGGAGAGCAGCATTCCTGTGTCATGCAGTCCTGGACTCAAACCCATGACCAGGGACCTGACTGGAAACGACACGGATTTTTCAGAATCCCGAAGCGGGATGGAATGGGGAGCTGTGCCCCGCTGACCACGGTCACAGGGTCCCGAGTGGAGGGTCTAAAGTACTTCTTATTTCAAAGGCAGATGGACCCTTCTGGCACTGAGAGGCATCCGTGGGAGAGGCTGAGCGCTGATGGCTGGGGTGGCCCTTCCATCAGGACAGAGGCCTGTGGGAGAGGGACAGGGTGCATGGGCCCTTCCACCCTGACTCTAGGTCTGGTGATAACCCATGAGGCTGCGCGTGTCTGTGTATGTGCCGTGGGGGCCAGTGTGACAGTCCAGACTGAAGTGCAGTTGCCATTGGAAGAGACACCAACCTGAGTCTGCCTGTCCCCCCTGCGTTTATCTGATGGCCTTTCTGGGGGCTGTGACAGAGGGAAGGGTACATGCCGGGGAGCTGAGGGAGGGGATAGCCCAGGGCTGTCAGGGAGCGGGGAGACTGTGTGAAGGCCGCGCCCTGCTGGCCGTCAGTGGCGGTCCAGAGCAGTGGACAGCCTGCTGGCGTCCACCTGTGAACATCCATTACACCCACATGCTGGTGTCTCTGCAGACCTAATTGGAGGTGCTCCCTTCCCTCGCAGGTGGCGTCGTGCCTGTAAGGGCAGAGCTCGAATTCAGATCGTGCCTCCAGAGCCCACACCCACCAAGTGCCAGGGTATCTGCACCCTGGGCCTTGATTCCTATTGACAAGTAGCTAGTTTGATTATGGCAACTCTGGGCTCCAAGATTTCGGCCAAGTGATGGCCATGTGACCAGCCCCATGCCTGTGCCCTGGGCAGGAGGCTGCCACTCCTCCCACAGCACTCCTGGGTGAATCTGAGTGCCACCTCCATGAGGTCCCGTCTCCATGAGGACTGTCAGAGCTATGACAAGGAGCAGAGGTCACCCGGGCCAGTGACTCCGGCCTCTGGTGGACCCTGCAGCAGGCAGGAGCATCAGCTGTGGAGAACGGTGGGTGTCATGTCGAGCCCTGGAGCCCCCTTGACACCTGCTTTCTGATATTTTAATTATTTAAGCACAGTGGGAGCCCCAGAAAGAATTGGCACCTGCTGGGGGAGGAAAAGGTAGCACTGCCCCGAACCCGGTCCATCCACATTCCCTTCGCTCCCGAGGAGCCCATTTCACTCCATTTTCATGACCGGGCTTCCCGTCAGCATGTGCCGAGCCTCTGATGGACCGGGGCTCGCAGTCTGGGCACAGCTTGGCTGACCATGCCCATCACAGGCTGGAGTCACATGCTCAGGAGGGACCTGCCACCTAGGAGGGTGAGGAGAGGCATCCTGGAGGAGAGGTCTCGAAAGAGGGGCCAGTGGACCAGTGGGGGTCTTCCCAGCCCATCAGCTCCTGAGGACCCGGTGCTCCTCCTTGGGTCGGTGTGCGCACCACCAGCAGGGAAGGCGAGCAGGGACAGTGTGGAGTTTTCCTGAGCACCTTCCTGGGGAGGGTACAGTCCCGGCCAGCAGCATGCGCAATTTAGAGGCATGTTAGGACCAGTCTGCAGAGCCGGACTCCAGAGCTCTCCCGACTTGTCCTGCCTGGAGCGGCCGCTTCCTGCTAGGGTTTGGTGAGGTCTCCTCCCGGAGGATGTAGGCCGGCCAGGTCTGCGGATGTCTTTTTGCCTCCAGGGTCCTCTCTCCCACTGGGATGGTCAAGGGAGAATGTGGCCTGGGGCCCAGGACTGCCTGATCCATCCCTGGCACAGTAGATTTATATTTATTCTGTAGGGATTTTATCTTCTTTTTTAAAAAAAAGATTTAAAGACTAACATTGTTGGGAGCGGGAGTATAGATGAAAAGCAAAGGACTTTTTTTTTTTTTTCCAAGGGAGGATTTTTATAGCTAGCCTATTCTTTATTATTTGGAAATAGCTTCAGGTTTTTAATCTCATCTCTCTTCGGTAACCGTGCACCCTGGCCAAGAGCGTATTCCTGGCATGAGTACAAAGCAGTTTAAGACATTGTAAGCTGAACCTACATGCAAGAATTCTTAATATGACAATATCCAAAGAATCTTCATATGTAGTTCAACTAGAGGTATGTGTTTGAAGTAAGCTGCGGATTTTGAGTTCCGAAGAGAGGAGTAGAAACATCCCACGACCACAGACCAATGTGGACCTGAGCCAGGCTGCCCCTCCCCAGCTCCTGACACCAAGGTCAGGTTCAGGGAGAAGTCAGGCAGAGGGGAGGCTGCCTGTCCAGCCTGACCCAGCTCGTCAGGGGCATGGCCTTCCCCAGGTGTGGGAGAGAAGTCATCGCCCTGTCCCTGCTGATGTCTCGGCAGGTTTTTATAACATCAGAAAAGACTTCTGCTTGGATTTGAATGATTGAAGCTGTCTACATGTTGGCATGTGTAAACTCATGGTCCTTTCTGGAAATTGTCATTCCAGTTGCTTGTCTGACAGACTGTACACTGGATCTGGGGACACCCAGTGTTTATTGACAGAGGACCTTGGTTAGATTGTGTGATCCCAGTCACAGTATTATTTCCATTACTCTAACTACGGGCATCCACAATGCCTGAAGTTTGGGCCTCTACCTGGCATGCTGGAACTCTGTGTTTCTATGAATATCCTAAAAGATTTCTGAAAAAAAATTCACTTTCTAGGGAGAGGCCAACTGTTTTTTTTCATTTTTTGCTAATGAATTTCTCTGGCATGAAGCCTCCTCTGTAACTAGGAGCTTGAAAAGAAGCATCCAGAACAATTGAATTCCCCAATGTTGAAATTAACAAGACAACGGTGGTTGATCTTCCTGTCTCTGAAGAAAACTTCTTTATACAGTTATTGAAATGTACATTCAAAGTCCCTTCCTTGAATTGGAAAGGCTACAGATTCTCAGGAGCTCATCCCCCAGCCCCAAGTGGCCTTTACCACTAAGCCTTAGACTTTCGTGACAATGATAGGAAAATAGAATACCTCAATACCCATCGGTCAGAAAATATAAAAACAACCCCTTTAACTAGGAATAGAAGGAAACCCTTTTCAGATGGACACGAAACCAATGGGAGACGCCAAATTCCATCCAGACGTTGCCACTGAGGTGGTAGTTTGGAGAAGTATAACTTATATGGGCCCTGTAACACTATGACTATGACGATTTTGAAGTAGTGAGCAAATTTATTTTATACCCACAATGATCTCAGAGTAATTCCATACAACCAGAGAAGATATGTAAAACTTCTGAGAAAAGTTCCAGATTGGCAGCTTCTGAAGGTACTTGATACAGAGATTAAGAAATAAATCAGGCTACTATGCTAGGAAAAGATGAGCAGGGTGGCTTCACGCTCAGGAAGATTTTGCAGCTGAGCTGAGCTCAGTGCAGGCCCTGGAGTGAGTATGTCTGACTGGACGAGAGGGGTGAGACTTGCCTCCAGGCCCCGCTACTGTCTGTCTCTCTTTTTCCTTTAAATTCGGATTTATTGTACAATTATTCAGCTCTTTGATGAAAAATTTCTGAGTGTCATTGCTCTCTATTGGAATGTCCTCTACTATGTGCTTTAGCATATATTTAATTTGGTGACCAATTTGTCACGGAGCTGCCATTATTTAGACAAGGCTCTAAAGACTAGCCCTCTGTGCCTGCTTGACACAGGACTCTCATTCATATGAGACTCTCATTCTAACATCTAATAACACTTTCTGAAGGAAATCAAGAGGTCTTTGAGGAGCCAATGGTCCCAATTCACATAAACCCATTTCTAGAGATAGTCGATGCATATAAAACAAGCGAATGTATTTTACTTGTCCTTTTTTTAAATAAACACTCCAGTTTTTACAGCACTTTTTATTTTTATGTCAGCTACGATAGTCAGATGTTAGGGAGATTCATGAAGCTGTTAAAATTCCATTCGACACCTTTGCCAGGATGATAGGGCTGCCCCATTTATCTCCTCCTGCCATTGAAATATGTACAACTGAGACATAAAAGTAAAAAATGGGACATATAAAATAAAGGCATTCAAGTGGACACAGTTGCTCCATTTTTGTAAAGAAAATTGTGTGATGAACATAATTTCTTCTCTATACTGTAGAGAAGGGAATTATATTCAGGGTAATCAGGGCACTCCACTCAGCCATTCATAATAAATCTAGAACGTTGTGTATCTGATGCCTCAGGAATCCCAGCTATTTGAGGCAAAATGACGAGATGAGAAGAAAGACTGAGTTACCCTGGGACAGCCATTCCCCAGGGAGCCTGAACCTCCTGGTCCTCAGAAGGCCAGCGGAGTGGGCATGGCCAATTCTGCCTGGCTGTTCATCCACAAACTAAGAGTAGCAGGGCAGGAGGGGATGCCAGGGCCGGCCTGGACACAGACCCGGTGGAGGGGCCACGGGTCAGGCCAGAATGAGAGGTGCTCACGGGCATGGCGGCGAGGAGGCTGCGCGGCGGCCCGCCCAGGGCTCCCACTGACTGCGGAGGCCACGTCTGACACGTTTCCACGTCATGTGGGTGCTCTTGGGGGATCTGTCCTGGTGAGACCCTATTTAGTCACATGTCCTCCAGGTATGATTCCAGGCTCCGTGACAGCTGGACACTCTGGCCCTGCTGGTGCTCAACGCAGTGGTGGCAAAGCCACATGATGTCCCTGGGCAGGGTCAGAGTACAGGGGTCTCGAATCCACTGGGCCTGGTTCCCACTGGTCACACTCTGTCAGGGCCCCTGCTCTTGGGCAGGGAGCGCGTGACCCATGAGCCCGTGGGCTCTGGCAGAGGCGGCTGTGCCTCAGGGACATGTTCTCCTGCTGTGACATGTCCTCCTGTTGTACATGCACCCTGGGCCACACTGGTGCAGGGGCCTGGTCGTGCAGACGCCCCTCAGCCTCCTTGGGAGGAACTGTTCTGAGGGTCTCAGCCGTCATCCCCCCCGTCCCTACAACCACTGGCCATCGATGGCACTGTGACTCAGAGACTCGTCCAGCACTGCGGGACCATTGCTGGTCTCCTGGGCCCTCCGGCGTCATTTCTAATGTTCTGTCCTCTCCTGTCCAGCTCGGCCCTTCCCTCGGACCATGAAGCTGCTTGCATTTTCTTAGTCAACTGATCACCTGGTTTTCTGGCCCTGTTTGTGGGTACACAAGGCAGGGAGGACAGGCTGCCCTTGGTGTCAGACTCTAGGGGGTAAGTCTGCTGCGCTCCCTGCCCTGCATGTGAGACTAGAGAAGCGGGCGCTCAGAGAAGGCTGGTGACCGCTGTGTCCCCTCAGGGAGTGTGTCTTCACACAGGACTCGGGGCTGGCCCGGCCGACCGCAGCGCCTTCAAGAGCCAGCCTGTCACCTGCAGTCCTGGGCTGGAATTGTGGGGACTCCGGCGCGGTCCTGGGGTGTGGCCTGAGCAGGGCAAGGGGTCCTGGGGTGTGAGCACCTCCTGGGCAGCAGGCAGGTCACCTCCCCGGAAAACCCTTCACTCCTCGCAAGGCCTGGGCGTTTCTGCGCCCGGGTGGGGTCCCTAGTGTGCAGACCAAAAGGCCCCTCTTGGGAGTATGCTCTTCTGACCGCCCGAGGGCCCCACCTTGATCAGAACCACATTAGGCCAGGTAGGTCACAGCCTGCCCCGTGGTCTCGAGCCACAGCATTCTGCCTCAGGTACAGCCCAGGTAAGCAGAAGACCTGGAGTGAGTCAGGGTCTAGGTCTAGCTGTTGTCAGGATCCCTCCTGGGAATGTTCCCCAACTGTGACGCGGTGCCTGGAACGGCTGCCCTCCCGACACTCATCACCACCGTGGCTGGAGCTCAGGGATACGGGAGGCTCCCGCTCCTCTCCAGTCACCTGGAGGCCAGCATTTGGAGTCACATCCATACAAGCCGCTATGGCCGTTAGTCATGCTGTCGGGGGTGAGTGCCACTCCTCCTCCTCCACCCTCTGCGGAGTAGATGTGTTAGGTCAGGCACCTGTAGGAGACACGTGGGTCAGAGAAGTCTCTGCACGTCCGCCTGCTCAGCCGGCCGGGGGGTTGACATGAGTCAGATTAGCCTTTCCTGCCTTGTCTTGAGGAGAACAATGAGGTTAGACAGACTAGGCGCTGGTTTTGTGGAACCAGAGTAAAAACAGGCACCCACAGCGAGGGTGCTGGCTGATGAGGGTGCTTACTGAGGAGGGCGGGGCAGCCCAGGGCTGTGCTGGTGGCATTTTCCAGCAGAGGGACCAGCTCACTCTGCAGTGAACCTTCAGTTCCTTGACGGCTTTGCCATAGACTCCCACCGAGCTGCAGCTCCCAGCAACCTCAGGATGTGGAAGGGTGGGTTTAGGGCCCTGCGGACCTATTAAAGCTCCATGGTGATGCTCTCCAACCATGTGGCACCTTTCAGGACTGGCCTGGGACACAGGAGTGACGGGGATTGCTAACTCCACTATTGCCTTCCCTCTGGCCCTCAGTGCCGGTCACCTCTCTGGTGGTCTGCACACACGTAGGAGTGGGCCAGCGTGTCTGACGGTGTGCCTGGACCGGCTGAGTTTCCAGGCCTCGGGACACACAGGCTCCACGTCTCACTCATGTTCAGGGCCTCCTGCACGTGGACCCCGCTGGGCTCTGAGGCTGACCAGTAAGGGGAGAGCGTCTCTCCTGGGGCCGAGCCTCGTGAACAGCCCTCATTGTGCAGAGGAACCTGGGGTTTGATAGGACATTTCTGGAGGTCCCAGGGGCTGGGGCCTGGGACCCTGGGCAGGGGGGCTCTGCTGTCCTGATGCTCTTGCTCCTGGGCCGTTGCTTGCTGTCCTCTGCCCCACGCTGGCTCCTGTCCTCTCTCCTGCGACCCCCTCACCCCACCCCTGCCGGAACACGCCCTGGCCTGCTCAGACTCAGCAGCTCCTGCTGACACTCAGACTGGGGACCGAGCTCTGCTGCCTACCTACTGGCCAGCCGTGCCGTCGGGTCTCCATCTCTTCACTGCACAGTGGGCAGTGTGATCGTGGCACCCACTTGACAGGGTGGTGGAGACTGTGCAGTTGTGATGACCAGTTTGCAGTAGGAACTGCAGAGACACCGGTCCCGTGTGAACAATCCTGTTCTGCGCTGGTCCCCCGAAACAGACCAGTCTTATCAGGGCCGTCTCCTCAAGTTGCTTGTCATTAGACACGATGGCACGTGCTGGTGAGTGACCCAGTGAGCGAGTGGGTGGATGGATGGATGCGGCGGCCACAGAGAGGCCAGGGTTTGTCAGCGGTGGGTGCCCTGCCGGCGGGGCCACATTCTAACCCTTGTGCGAACTCGAGGCCCAGGAGGACTCAGCCCGCATCTGTGTGACTGGTGATGGGACAGCGTTAAGGGGCTCCCGGTGTGCCCCTCCAATGGCCTCTTGCTCACTTCTCAGCCCTGGAGGCTGGTGTCCCAACACTCCCCGTCTGACAGAGGAGGACCCTGAGGTTGACAGGAGCTTGAAGGTAGTTTGTTCTACCTCCCACATTCTGTTCTTCTGCATACACCACCACCTGCTGCATCCATCCGTCACCCACGCTGCTCCAATGGCGAGGCAGATGCAGCCCTGTGTGCCCAGACACTGCCGGCTTGCAGGGAGGCTGAGTGCCCATAGCACATGCATGCCGTAAGCCCTTTGCTTTTGTGCCAGCAATGAGGCCCAGAGCCTGCAAAGACACAGGCTCCCTAGAAAAGAACAGGAAGCTGTCTCTACACTCTCTCTCCTTCCTTCGTCCGCTGTGCTCTCTTCTTTCTCCCTTCCCTGCCTCCCTCCCTTCCTTTCCTTTTTCCTTCCTTACCTCCCTCCTTCCTTCCTTTTCTCTTTCTTTCCATTCTTTCCTCCCTCCCATCTCTTACCCTCCCTCTCTCCCTCCTTCCCTTCCCCTTCCTTCCTTCCTTTATCTTCCCATTCTTTCCTCTCTTCCATCTTACCCTCCCTCCCTCCCTCCTTCCTTCCTTCCTCCCTCCCTCCCTCTCTTCCTTTCCTTTCCTCCTTTACTCCCACCTTTCCTTCCCTCCCTCCCTTCCCCTTCCTTCCTGCCTCCCTCCCTCTTCTCTCCCACCCCCTTCCTTCCTGTTCCGTCTCTTCTGCTGGTACGCTCTCCTCTCCGGAAGAGCTAGCTCACCAACTATTTCCCTGCCTCCCTCTGCTCTGCCAACCAGTGGGCCTGCAGCGGGCTGCCCTCCTCTCACCTCTCCTCAGCCTCCCATCCCGGACCTTCCTCCATTTGTTTTTAAAGCACATCCAGTCCCTGTGAAAGCAGCTGTCTCAGATCTCCAACTCTTTCAGCAAAACTGCACCCTCCATCAGGGCTGTATGGCAACAAGATGGTGCAGCTGAGTGTAGCTGGCTTTGAACCAAGTGTTTAGAACGACCAGACTTAACAGCTCATGACTCCTCCCTAAACCACAGACATGTTCCTCACATGTGCTTCTGTGATTCCTCCAGCAGAAATGTGCACCCTAACTGCCAAACAAGCCGCCCTTTAAAAATTGCCTTTATGGGATGAGATCTCACAGATGGAAGGGGTTCAAATGCATCCTTCCAACCACCAGTCCAGGAGCTGTGCTTCGCAGCCTCCGTGTCTGTGCTCCAGTGTGGAAGGCCCGGTGAGCCTTGATTTGCAAAGCCGCGTATGGTCGGAAGCCACCCCACTGTGTCTCAGCCCCTTTCTGCACCTGCACCCTAGAACCTTGCCAGCTCCAGACCCTGGGAGTGTTTCAGCCGATTCCCAGCCACACAAACACTGCGAGGAGGCCCAGAGAGGCTCTTTTGTTCTGGATGCCTGATCCCAGCCTCTGTGCTGTGTGTAACAGACAACAGCTCATCGTTCCGAGGCCGGGACAGGATGCCGTGGGGGCTGGGGCCGTCTTTCTGTGCAGAGCCATGGACCCATAGCCCTTGTGGGTGCCTCCAAATTCTGATTTGTGAAACATTTGATTGGTGGAATAGGTTTTCAAGGGGCGCTTGGTTCTGTTTTAAAATGATTTCTTACATATTAAGACGAAGAAGGAATTATTTTCATATGGATTTACTTAAGTCAATGCTGATTGCCTTCAGAGGGGTTCAAGAGCCAGCCGAAATGTTGGTTGATGCAGAGGGAGAGAGGGTGCCGGGGGCAGGGGGAGTTATTTCCTAATGTCTTCTGATCTCAGCCCTAATCAGATTCTGAATCAGTAGTGAATGCTTGTCTGTCTTCAGATTACACAATATTATCTTAATTTTCTGAGAAACTCTCATGGGGGATATCCATTTATTATCTGGGGTATTTACATTTAACTTGGAATTTTAAGACCTGTGTAGCTGTACTCAGATATACGACTGAAATATTATTATTTCCAGACAGAAGTAGACAAAATAATTGAGTCATTGCAGAAACTTATGATAAGAATAAACGATGACTAAGAAGCTTAAGCTCTTGGAGAAATCTAGATTTGTGTAGAGATGGAGAAAAGGGGCTTCATGAAATGGGTAGAAGAAGGTCACACACCAGCCCATTGCACACCTGAGTCCTCGCCACAGAAACCCGGTGTTGGATGCTGGCAAACACTGTGACATTCCACCACACGGAACATGGCCCCTAGAAAAGAACTGGTCTGGCTCGCTTTCCTGAGTCTTCAAGTGTGCAAGCCAATAGACCAGCAAAGCCCTGCTCCTTTTTATCCTTTGATCAAATAAAGTGTCCCGTTCTTTCTCAGTCACATAGCCTGTTGTCGCAGGGACCCCGAGCAGGCAGAGCAAGGGACCCTCATGTCCCAGCTCAGCCTGGGAGGTTGGCATTTCAGGTAAATGGTTATGGCAGAGGGTGCGGGTGGCAGTGCTTGGGCATTTGCTTCCCTTAGTGGCCCCGCTGACCTCGGTTGGGCAATGGGACTGGCCCCATCACCTCTGTGTGGTTTTCACCAGTTGTTAGAGAATGAATGGTTTCCTCAGGTTATGTTGTCTTCTCCATCCTCTAAGAGGCTTTGTACAACGCGCTGCTCTTCACACTCTGCTACCGCAGCTCTGTCTCCACCAGGCAGGATAAGCCGCCCTGCATCACAGAGCTTCTCTCTTCAGAATAAGTATCGGTTTGTGTTTTGTGTCATCGTCAACATTGATAATGGTTTTCCAGTTCTGCTTCATGAGATGTTTTTACTTAGAAGTGTTACCCATGGCTATGATAATTCTAAGTGAATTCTGAACAGAATCTCTGAACTGAATGAGCAGACAGCCTTTAATGAATTATGAACCGAAGTGTTTTCGGTTGTTAAAAATTCCTTGATTAGATACAACAATGAGGCAAAAAGCTGGTACCAAAGCAGTTTCCATGCCTCAAGGAAGAAAGAACAGTATCTCATATTCGTAATATGTCTTTTAGTATAATAGGAATGTTAAAATGCATCAATTACTTGGTCAGCTTCAGTATGGTTCCTGAGTACCTCTAACCAAACATGGTCCCTAAATTCTGTTTTCTATTCACGGGGATCAGGTCGAGGCCAGGGTTTTTATGCATCTGTAGTTGCATAACTCGATACTAGTTTAACAGACATTTTTTTTTTTTCTAACTCACTGCACTACCCTAAGAAAGCTTTTATGCAGATGAAGAAAATGCAGTTTGCTGCATTATAGAGCCCCATGCACGTGAATCCACGGCCGATGACAGTGTCATCTCTGAGTACTAGACGTGTACATAGTTTAACCAGAAACTAGCAAAGCAGTATCAATTAGTCAAATGGAATACAGGACTTGTCTAACCACTTTTTTATGATTATTTGGGAGCCCCAAATAATTTCATCCCTTATTTTCCCCTTTTAGGCTCGGTAAATGAAAAGTCACCCCAGAGGGAAGGCACAGGAAAGACAGGTAACTATCTTCTGGTGTATTTCCATGATGAGTCAGTACGTCTAATCCAACCTATGCCTTCAAATAGCTTTTAAAGTTAAAATGTAAACATATACTATTGACGATGATGAGAGGTGATGAGAGGTCTCAACTCTTTCCACCTCTCACAATCACTTCCTCTGGGACCATGCACACAAGAAACAGATAGAATAGCTAACATCTCCTCTTGAGACCAGTCGGCAGCATCTAGGTGAATCCCCCCACAGGCTGCCATGGGTCACGGGCCCCGTGTGACCTATCCTTTCTCTCCACTTTGCCTCGGCTGTCACTCCTTCTATCCCATGTCACATTGTCTGCCTTGACCTTACATCAAATCTCAAAGTCAGAATGAAATGAAAATGATGTTTCCATACTGAAATCTTAGGCAGTATTCTGGATATAGGTTATACTAATGAACCAGTACTAAAGAAAGGTACTGCAAAACCAGAGTTTTGTTCAACTCAATTCTCTGAAGCACGCGTTGAAACAGCGGTGGCCCTGTCTCTGCCCTGGAGAGAGAGCAGTGCCTTCTCTTTGTGTTATTAAGACAAATTCAAGGATCAGTACATACCTGCACAGGTGCGAACTGCACCCTCACGGAGGGAACTCAGAGAGAGGGCTGAGGTGGTTTTCAGACAGAGGAGGTGCTGCAGTGGACGACGGTGGGGAGGAAGTTGGGGCAGGTTTAATATGGATCAGAAGAAGGTCAGAGGTGAGGGAAATCGCCCTTTTCTAGGTGAAAGAGCGACAGGCAGAACTAGTCAGATGCTGAGAGGGGGTCTGGGTTTGGAAGGGAAGGAGTTGAAATTGCCCATGACGTTAGAATGAATGCTTGGTTTTCAGCCTCTGATTTACTGGGCGAGCATGTCAGTTGATTCTGAGAGAACAAGTGACAACATTCATGATGAGAAAAATTAACTAAGTGCTGAAAAGGAGGAGGAGACAGAAGCAAATCCTATTTAGGATAATTCTGCTCACGGTGGTCCATGTTGAATCCATTGTAAAAATTTAAAAAAGAAGAAATCCCTGCGGGACTGGCATGTGGGCACAGAAATTAATTTAAGGAAAGAACTAGTTTCTTCTACTGATCTACAAACATGAGTGTCAGGGGAAATGTCTGGAATTAAACAGCAAAGTTGCCTTAGAGATAAAAACGAGACATTTAGCAAACTCTCCTGGAAGTAAAACGAAAATAAAATGACACACAGCTCTCCGAGAATGTTGTTTCATTGCAGAAGACTGAGTTCAGAAGGTTCTGTGGGTAGACATGTTGAGATAGAATTATTCTAGGACCCTGACTTGGGCTTGGGGGACCAGAGGGTTGTGATGGTGGAGGGGGTCCTCGGTGATAGAATCAGGGTGGGAGGACAGGAAAGCATAGGGCTTCACGCTCACCACCCCCAGCCCACCTTGCCTTTGCTTGCCCACCCTGTGAGCTGGGCAGAGTCTGCAGTCTGCTCAACCCAGGGATGTGGGACCCACGGTGGTGAGCTGCTGAGGTCTCAACATGAAAGCACAGCACTAGCAAAGGGCTTGATTATTTTTATTCCCTAAGACGTCCCCATAGGTTTCCTTCAAGACTTCTAAATATATTTTAAATATGTTCCCCATCTTATTTTAGTTTCTCTGGACAAGATTATGAAGTATTCACTAGAATGTTTTATTGTGCTATCAAAATAAGACTTGGATATGTTAAATAAATAATGACTTTTGTCATTATTTTGACAGCCAACTTTTTTCAAGAGATCGTTCAGTGTTAAAGATTTTTTTCCAAGCTTTCGCTTGGTTTACCCCTGAGCAGAACTTAGGAGAAGCCTCATGTTTATTCCTCAGACAGCTGGGAATGTAGTGAGTCACTGTTAAGGAGTTAAGCCAGTCTCCTCTCTACCAGAGCTCATCAGAGTTTGATCCTAGAATTATTACATAACAAAATCCCATGGGTGGGCTCTGGAGACAACCCCTAGGATGGTCCCTGGGGCCCCACAATGTGCTTGGGCTGTGTCCCTGGCTGGGGACCCCACTGGTCTGAGCAGGGCAGCCGGACACTACTCACCCGGCATCCAGTCCAGAGCTCTTTAAAACCTACACATCACCAGGGAGCCAAAGTGTATTTTCCAGCCAGTTAAGTGAGGATCCATTCAGAGCAAGTCTCCAGTGACATTCTGTAGAGTTCTTCACATTCTACCCCTCCCTGTCCTCTGGCACTTTCTCCCTCCCCATGTCCTTCCACAGTGGGGGGACACTAGGGTGTAGACCCCCCAGAGAGACTCTTCTAGCCCCGATGTGTAGGAGAATGGAGGGCTGTCTTAGGGGTCCCTGGGTCCCCACTGCCACTCCTGCCCACCTCTCTTTTTATGAGACCTGAGCCCCAGTTCTCACACTTTCTGGTGACGTTCCCCCTTGGGACTCCGCTCACCCTTCCTGTTCCTCCTTGTGCTTCAGAATGGGGGTTGGGGGTCAGGACCCATCTGCCCTTCCCCGGGGGAGCCTGGCCATGAGCCGGAGTGCCACCAGGAGCAGCTGCTGGCGGCTGGGGAGGGCGTCCCTGTGGGTGTGCTGGGCGGGCGTTGGACTTGTGTGTGGGGCCTCCACCCTGATGCGCGCTTACTTAACTTACTCTCACAATTGTAGTCTCCTTGCAAATCTTTTCCGTTCTGAATTCAGATGATGCCTCAGCACCTGCGCTGGAGACCCAACCTCAAGGAGATGAAGAAGGTGAGCTGGGAAAATGGAGACTTGAGGGTCGGGGTGGGGGCATGGCATGGGGCTGGTAAGGACAGGCGAATTATCTCACCCATGTCCCACCGGAGGAGGTCCCCCGTGCTCTCTGAGGGGTCAGAGCAAGACCGTAATGTTACCCGGTGCCTTCATGTATCAGCTACAACCTTTTTTCAAAATTCAAAATGCGTGCATTAGCATGCCATAATTTGGATAATGTAAAAATACATTATTTCCCAGAGGTACAGCAGCATTTGCCATTTGTCATGTTTCACGTCTTTCATGCGTGTACTCACAATGGGGGTGCCTGAGAGAAGCTCTGTAACACGCACAGACGGGGATCTTTCTAAGCTTTACTGAATTCTGTGGTCATCTAAGGCTTTTCTGTTCTTCATTTTGAATACATACTCGTAGATATTTGCCAGTCTCTACGCATTCTCAGGTCAGCAGGGATCAGGGCTGGAAGACACAAGTGATGCAGTGACTTGATCCAGGGTATTCTGAAACGAAGGTAGATTGATTGCATCACGCTTTGTGACCTGAAGCCACCCAGCACCAGCCGGGCGCCAGCGCTCCCCAGTGTGCCCTCTCTCCTAGTGGCGCCCCATCCTTGTGGGCCATTTCACAGCCCAGATCCCCGACCTTGCTCAAGGTCAGAAAGCAAACACATGGCGAAGGGCTCAGATTTGCTTCCATTTGGTTCTTGGCAAATAACAGTGACTGAACCACTGTCTCCAGGTTCAGTCAGGTCTGTTCAGCAGTGTTACTAGAAAGATTCTTCTGGAAACATTCTAGGTGATAATTCTGTTTCCTCTGGAGTGAAGCCCAGGCATCCCCATCTTTCCCTCACAAGGACACGATCCTTACCTTTCCCCAAACCCCTTGCTTTCACTGCCTGGGTTCATACAGCTTCTACTCTTTGTTTTTTAAATGTGTGCGAGAAGAAAGAAAAACCTTTCGCAGATTTTCTAAATGTCTCTTTGTCCTTTTGTTTCACACTTAAATGATCTCTGAAGATATTCGGAATGCGTCACCTCATGGAAACTTTGAGAGACTTTGTGTTTTCACACTGAACTAAAAGTCATTATTTTTCATTTTGTTTTCTTAGATATTGCATCACGCTATCCTACACTCTGGACTGAGCAAGTTAAAAGTCGGCAGAATAAAACCAATAAGAATTCAGGTAAAATGGGGCTAATGTCACTTTGTCAGGATGGATTTGATCTAGAAAATGATTTTCCTTTCTTGAAGTTAAATGTATATACGTATTTTTCCTTGGTTGTCCATCAAAATATACTTTCAATTTGGGTGTTTCTAGCAAGTATTCTAAGAGGTTTTTCTTTCGGTGCCAAGTAAATTATAGTTTTAGGTTTAAAAATGAAAATGTTTTATCATGAGCATTTGTCTTTGACCTGCTTTCAGACGTGTCAAAAAGCTAATTTAGTTTAAAAGCCCCAAAACCCTGTGCATAGCTTTTCCCTTTAAAAGGGGTCATTGTGACATCTTGTAAGCGGATTGGGGCTGCTTTGTACCTGATCACCAGCTGCCACCAGTGTTGTGAAAACAGAGTCCCTCTGTAGCCACCATTCCCTCTGCCAGTGGTTAGCACCTGTGTACCACGGTCCTCTTCAAGTGACCATTTTCTGCAACCCTGTGGAAGGAAAGGGGTCCTTTTGGTTTCAGGCATCTTTGGGCAGAGGGAACAGGTTCGGTAGCAGATTCCTGCCGTGGGCCTGCTGGGAGGGCTCGCAGACACCCACCCGGGCACACTGCCCACAGCTTCGTCACGCGCGGCTGCCTGTTTCCCCTGAAAATGCATCTTTCATGTTCGGTCCCTAGAGGAAAACCAGTCACAATGTCGCGGAGGCACAGCAGCGCTCCTCACCCCCTCGGTCCTCAGTGACATGAGAAACGCTTGCGTTGATGTCTCACTGGCTGCCTTGAAACCCAAGATGAGACGCGTGGCCTTGGAGGTGTGACAGTGGGGCTGCCGTGTCCCCCAGGAGTGGCCCCTGCCTGTGTCCTCAAACTCCTGGCCTCTCGTCTGGTCCTCTCCTTCTCCCCTCCTCCCTCCTGATTGCTGCTCCCCCAGGCCAAGCCAAAGAAGGCCAACCTGACATCAGACGCGAGGGCACGGGTGGCGGGGGCGTTGACAACATTGCTAGATTTGGGAAATGTTCTTTCTTGGCCGTGATTGTTATGGGTACATTTGCCATGAGTATAAAGATATAATCTGCTCACTTCTCTTAGGAACTTAGAAACTCAGTTTCATTCAGTCTCGTCACCTGTCTAAGTGACCTGTTTGCAATGCTTCTGTCCAGTGTAAGCCAGGGCTGGGGACATGAGATGTCCCCTCTGGTTTCAGGTGCCCCGTGGGCCTTCGAGCTTCCCCTGGAAAACTCTGTTTCAACACCTGAAGCGACTCTGAGAAACAAATATAAAGTGATGGCAAAATGTCCCTGGACAGGTGTACTTGCTATAAAGGCAACTTTGTCAGTGATCACAATTTCTGTTTGTTCATTCATTTATTTTTAATGTATTTTTTTTAAGGAGAGGTGCAGGCAGGAAGAGAGGAGGAAGAAGCAGTTTATTTTATTGAGCTGTTCACACTGTTTCCCCTCTCGAAACCAGGCCTCCAACCAGGCATATGTGGCCTGCGCTCCTTCAGAGGCAACTGAGTTAACGGCCACTCTCCCAGGCTGCACTGATTTCTGGTTTTGACAGAGTAAGTCCTCACTGATTCAGGCAGCGAGTACATTTTCATGTTCACCCGTCACACTCACTGTGAGATTTCTAGGCCTTTGCGCGAGCTGTCAGTGATAATTAAGCAGTAAGTACAGCACACACTTTCAGTATTTAGTGGGACTGAAAAGAAAGCTCCAGGAAATCCCAGTTTACACCAGCTAACCCACACTATAATTTGCCTTAAATCGCCCTGAATGCAAAGAACACAAAAGATGACATTGCATTGCTTTTCAGACATGGGCGTGAAATTGCCAGGTCACATCTGTGCTGGTGTCCACACGTGTTCTCCCTGAGCGTCTCATGGGAGGCAGACATCGCTGGCATTTTAGGACACTGAAAATAGTTTTTATTTGATTGAGCTACCAAAAAAAAAATGGTGCTTACATTTGACCTAGGATTTGCATGTGACTACTGTGTTCAGTGAGATTTCAAACGTCAGCGGAGTTTCACTCGCATTTAAATTTTGTTTGTAAAAGATACTTTTACTTACAGTCCTCTTTGATAGAAGGTGACATATTTATTTAGCAAACTGTAAACCATTGTGACTTGTTCATGTTTCTGTAGTTTTCCAACTGTTCCTCATTTGCCAGGAAGCCTTTTATAGAAAAGACCATCCTGACAATGCTTTGCTGTTTTGCTCTGATGTTTACGTATGTTAATTGAAAGTGTTACAGTTTGCACTAGAATAATACGATTGTACTCATTACCAAATCCATTGGCTCTGAGCGCCATGCATGTGAGTGGTGGTGTGGCCATGCAGGCCGTGAGCGTGAGCCCTCCAGAGGGACCCTTCCTGCCAAGGAAAATAAAATATCCCCGGTCCTCAGAAAGCACTCACATGGGGTCGTGCAGTAAATGTTTGTTTATTAAATCGTTAAAGACTTTTACCATCGTGTGCTCCACGGGCACTCTGGTGGTTATTACTGGTTTCTTTCTTTTTTCTAAAGCAACCTAAATGAAACAATAAAAATTAACAAATAACTAGAAAAGAGAGCTAATTCAAAACAAAAAAACAGCTTCTACCATTTGACTTCTGGGCTTACATTAGTGGAAATTCAATATAAATCAAGATGAAACATTCCCTTGTTGGCTCCTTTAGCAAGAAGAACATTACTTTCATTGCGTGCATCAAAATATACTCAGGAACCCAATCTGAAATTGTATTTTACTTAACACATTACTCGACTTTTCCTCTCAATATAAGATTGAGTGCTATTTTTTTTACTTTCTTGGATCATCTCACATTCAGTTTTATTACACTATTTTAGAAAATATAAAATAGATGACAAAATTTTGCCGGGTAATATAATGGATTTTTATGTAAAATCCATGCATATATTTATTTATTAAACACAAATAAATCTCATCAGTATGATCTCATCTCCTTTCTCAGAGGAGGAAAGTGAGCCTCACAACCAACCCACATTCACAGAGTGATTTTTAAAAATTTTTATTGAAGGAACATTGCATCAGAACATGATATGGACTTAAAGTGTGTGTCGTCATTAGTTAACGTCTGTTTATTATATCTAAGTCCACCACCAATAATCTAGTTCTTCCTTCACCGTACAGTTAGATTACTTTCACTCAACATGACACTCCTCTTTCTCTTCTTAGAACCACTGTTTTGATGTTATGAACTACAAGTTTATCTCTGTTAGATTTTTTTTTGCTTTTGTTGTTTGTTGCTTTCTATACTTCTTATGAGTGATGCCATGTGATGTTTTTCTTTCTTTTTCTGACTTAGGAGTCAGAATCAGAATTCCCTCCAGGCCCATCCATGTTGTCACAAATGGCAAGAATTTATCCTTTTTGATAGCTGATCAGTATCCATCATTCTAGATACATCACATCTCCGGCACTCATCTGTCAAGGGGCGCTTACGTTGTTTGTAGTTCTTGGCTGTTGTACCTAAAGCTACAATGAGCATGGGGGTGACAATGTCTCCTTCAGTTAGTGTGGGTGCACCCTGGTGGCTTAGGCACTCAGCCTGCAGTTGGGGCATAGACCACGTCTATGGACCTGGGTGTGTAACCCGGGGCCAGGGGAAAGAACCAAAAATCAATCAATCAATAAAATAAATAAAAAACCTTCTCTTCCTTCCAAAAAAAGGGGGGGTGGGTAATATATTAGTGGTTTTTTTTTTTTTTTTTTTTTTCATTGTTTGGAGATAAATACTCCAGAGTGGGATAATGGGATCATACTGAATTTCCATTTTCACTGTTTTTGAGGACTCTTTTCATGGTATTTTCCACAATCATTGCACCAATTTACACTCAGCAACAGTGCATAAGTTCCCCTTTTTCTTTATCTTTTCCAGCACTTGATGTTTCCAGTCTTTTGAATAATAGCTGTTCTCACAGGTGTGAAGTGATACCTCGTTTTGGCTTTGATTTACATTTCTCCAGGTACAAGAGAGGAGGACCATCTTTTCTAGGCCTGTTGGTCATCTGTGTGTCTTCTTTGGACAAATGGCTATTCTGATCTTCTGCTTATTTTTAAATTGGATTGTCTGTTTTTCTGCTGCTGGGTTTTATGAGTTCTTTGTTTATTTGGATATGAATCCTTTGTTGGATATCTTCTTCCATTCTATAGGATGTCTTTGTTTTTATGATAATTTCTTTTGCTGTGCAGAAGCTTTTTCGGTTTGATGTAGTCCCAATTGTTTATTTTGCCTTTCATTTCCCTTGACCTTGGAGTAAAACTTGCATTGACCTCTGTTAGGTCAATGTCAAGAAGAGTTTTTCTCATGTTTTCTTCTATTTGTTTTATGGTTTCAGGTCTTACATCCAAGTCTAGAATGTGCTTTGAAATTATGTTTGTGTATGGTGTCAGGTAGAGGTCAAGCTTTGTCCTGCCCAGAGTGGACAACCTGCGTAAGCCTGTCTCCAGCCTGGTCCACCCCACACCTGTCTTCTCATTTCTTCAGAGAGAATGTTCCTGACCCCTTGTCCTCAGATGGCTCTGGTACAAACCTTGCACTGTTGTCCTACCTGCCTTCTGGTTTCATATTGCTGCGACACTTTGATTTTTAATATTCTCAACCACCCGTCATCACCTGGTCTCCTTAGATCTGGTTCTTTGTGTGCGACATGGCTTCTCTTCCTGCCTCTGTCACTACTCGAGTTCCATTGCATTCTTATCTACTGACCACCCGCAGCATCAACTACCAGGAACCCCAAGTGGCATGTACACAGTTCTCATCTTCAGAGTCTAGTGATAGATGGCCATAGACAGTGTTCTAGAAAGTTCCGAGACTATTTTCTCAAAGGAAATTCTCTGCAGGAAGGAAGGTCAAGGTGTAATCATGGCGCTGGCCAGAGAGCAGAGCATGTGGATGTTGAGCCTGTGACTGAGGGAAGAAAAGGACCGCAGTGACCTGGGGCTGAGAAGGAAGGGCTTTCTGATAAATGCACAAGAGGTGACAAACCCCTCCCAGGGTTCCTCGGTGGGTGGAGGGGGATGTTCCTGGACTGGAGGTGAAGACGGAGTGTAATGAACACACATAGTACTTTCAACTTTCAACCTCAAGAGCTCATGTTCATTCATCTTTAGTTGCAGTGGACACATGACCTGGCTCTGGCCATCCTGAAGTCAGCTTTGTTCTCACAGTACTGCCCCGCCCCTGCCCTGCCCCTGCCCTGCCCCTGCTCTGCCCCTGCTCTGCCCCTGTCCTGCCCCTGTCCTAGTCTGCCTTGCCCCACTGGCCCATGCATTCCTGTTTCAGAAAGAGTCATCTTTTCAGGAAGAGGGGTCCAGAGCTAACGTGTAGAAAGGGAAGGGGCAGAAGAGGCATCCCTGGGACATCACAACGGCCCCAGAGATGCCAGGCACAGTTACCCCATAGGGATCCTGGAGGTACCTGGGAGGCAGGATGCCTCCTTTCACTTCCACTCCCTGGAGACAGGAGAGCATTCTCTGGGCTCCACCACCTGCCTCTGGATGGAGGGGAGGGTGTGGGGGACGACAAGGAGTCCCCTGGTCTGAGGGTGCAGCCTGTGCTCAGCTGGCCACAGGGAGGCAGAAGTCACCTCTGCCTGCAAGTCCCGGGAACCTCTGATGATCAGCTCCCTGGGGCCACTGGCAGCCAGGTGGCAGTTTTGGTGGCAAGAAGTAGAAGACCGAGGACACAGACCTAATCTAGTGGGTGCTGGTAAACACATCAGGAGACTCAGGCCTGTTTTGCACGCACTGGAGTCATCATCCCGCTCCAGAGTCGCTCCAACAAGGAGGCCTGGGACTCAGCAATGACCGCTACCTTCATGGCCCCGGGAGCCACTGTCCCCAAGCAAACCCCTCGTCCTCACTCGATGACCCCTTCCCTCTTGGCTAGAACCCAGTTCTCCTTGGGACAGATGGAGGAGTCTGTCCCTCCCTGAGACCTCTCTCTGCAGGAGGCAGAGGCCAGCTCCTGCCCGGGTGGAGCGCAGACCTGCAGGATCAGCACAGAGTCCCTGAAGACCCCAAATGAACCCCAGTGGCCAAAGGGGTGCCCAGCAGCCCTTTCAAAAGGGCAGTAGCATAGGAGAAGTGCTGAGTCTGGGGTGGTGGACCTTGTTTCATGATTTATTTCGAATGTGAACTTGACAGTGGAGCATGTCTGCTTCCTCTCTCTGAGTCTCAGTGCCTCCTAACACTGAGTGTGGCGTGGGGACACTGTGAGGGCCCTTCACTGGCGGGCCTTTGTTTTGAGTTTGGCTTGTGAGCTGGGAAAGCAGAGGGGCCCAATGTCATCTCTGAAGCCCTCCCACCCTTGGAGGAGATATTCCGCCCTTCCAGAGCCATCAGCACAGCCTGCTTTCTGTGCAGAGATGCCCTGTGTGCAGGACATTCCCTGCTTTATGGGACCCCCTCAGTGGAGATATTTTCTCCCTTATTCAGGGTCGATAATTTTTCTTTTATTGCACCTATTAAAATGAGTGCCAAAAGATAATTATCTTTTGATTCTGCTTTAAATCATAGTTGCATTCCCTGGGGGAAAATAAGACCAATTATTATTTTTTCTTTCTCATTTCCAAGTTTTAAAATATTATTTCCCTCATTTTTCTTTTTATCCTGTTCTCACACACAAGAGTGAAAAACATGAAGAGATTCTGAAGCCATAAAGTTTGGGTCATTTGGAGAGACTGAAAGATTGAAATAAATCAAATCATTTCTTAAAATGTGGACTGTAAAAGTGTATTATTTTAAAATATTAATGAATCTACCCAAATATGTACACAACTGAATTTATCCAATTTTTGTAACAGTAAAAGGGCTTTTTTAAAAAAAATTGTCTTAGATTTCAATAGTCAAACTGTGGTTAAATAATCAGGACGCACTATTTCAACATAAGAATGGAAAACGAGCGAGTTATACCTAAACTGATTGAAAACACACACCAGCTCGATACACATCCAAGCCTCTGAGTTCACCGTGAAAACAGGCTTCCAACTTGCCCTGCTCTCTGGAAACCAATGAGACTTAACTCAACCAATAAACGGGGTCTGTTGTCCAGTAGTGTCCTTTGTAGATCCAGAATAGATAGGTGGCTTCTGCAGTAGGCCAAGTGCTGGGCGTTCCAATGCAGCAGGTAGTTGGATTCTTGTCTCAGAGGGGAGCACGTTTTGCAAAGCTAAGTGACAGAGCTGGGCAGTCGGCCCACCCGTGACTCCACGCGCAGATGAGACAGCTGCGTCTTTGCAGAGCCTGCGGTCTGCCTGGAAAACCTGTCGCCTCCCTTGCTAATCTCCATTGCGGACAGTGGTTCCGGGCGCCCAGTCGTGGAAACATCGGCTGCAAGCTCCTGACTGGCACTAGCGTTTCTGACCTCCGGGGAGGGGGAAGTGCCCTAGGAGAAACGACATGGGTGGGCGGGTGGGACAGGAGCAGTTCCCACTCTGACACAGCAGCCTCCTCCTGACTGAGCATAGGAAGAGGCCTTGCACGGGGGAGGTGACTGGAGAGGCAGGTACGTTGTGCATGGAGAAGGCGCTTGGGGACACTGTGCCTGTGGAAACAGGGACTGAGCAGGACTGGGTGTGCATGGCCCTCCTCCTGACTGGCTGTGGCTCTAGGGGAGTCTTTCTCCAACAGGGTTAGGATTGCTGCTGCTGGGACCCTCGTGTGGCTGCTGTGGGTGGGGGCAGGGGCGCAGGGCTGGACTGACTTGGGTCTTGCCGTGTGATACTGGTGGAGCCATTCACCTCTCAGGGGAGGGGTAATTGCAGCATCTCCTCCTAAAATCGTCAAGCAGCTCGCTGGACTAGCCTGTCTGTGAATGTCCTGCCAGCCAGCTGGACCGGCACTTCCAGGACCATTAACACCAGCACTTGAGACAATTTCCAGATGTTTACCTCGAGGTCCGGGCTGGACTTTGCAAACAGGTGGACACTTCCTGAGACTCGTGTGTTTGTGTGTGCATGCATGCATGCATGTGAGTGTGTGTATGTGTTTATTGTAAAGGTTACTATTACCAGTTTCGGGGCATTCCTGTGTTAGAAATGGTAGTGATAGGGTAAGTAGCTGCCATAGGTGTACCAGGGAAAGCTGTCTGTTCAGAACTCATGGCTCATCTGGAGGGCTGATCAGTCCGACGTGCCCACCGGGCTGTCTGCTTGCTCTCACACTTGGATCGGACACCCTTGGTTCCGTGGTTCTTCCCTTGGTTAGATGACTGGCCCAATCAGAGCTGATTGACTTGTGCACATTGAGGCTCTTCGTGGAAATGACTCACAGTCAGACTGAAATGAAAACTCCCGTCCCCACTATCAGAGGACCCCCTTGCCCACAGCTGCCCACCCCCCATAGACGTGTCTCGTCAATGTCATGCTCACAGCTGTGGGCACAGTGATTTCTGTCAGGTGAGTAGTCAAGAATTCTACCTGTCCCCATCCTCCTCCTTCCAAATGGGACAAAGTTCAGAAAACCGATGACATACTCACCATTATAAGGGACTCTGGCTGTGTGCCCCTCATTAGTCAGACGTATCACTCAGCAAACACTCAGCGAATGCTCAGGACAACAAACTGAGTGAGAACATCAGTTTAGAGAACATTGGCCCCTTTACTGAGAATTTAACTGCCTTCCAAGGACTGACTTCAGAAGGTGTGTGCAATGTCTGTACAAGCAAACATGTAGAAAGCAATGACTTTGATCCGAAAAAGAGCCTTTGTGTTTTTAGAAGATGCAGCTTTTTCCTGGAATATGCCTGCATCCTACCTTTGTGTCTCAGAGAACACTGGTTTAGAAGTGCTTCTTTGTGTTTTTACCTGAAAACCACACTAGTTATGAAGCCCATGGCTGCCATGCTCCTGGCACTCTCAGCGGGTTCTTGAGTGGTACCTGCCTGGCTCACGCGTGGTTCTGTTTCGGGGTTTTCTCGGCAGAGCAGCTCTAGACATTCCCTCTTCCAGCCAGGTGCTGCTCCTTCATTTAAAATCGTCTTTGACAGCACAGCCCTTTCCTGGATCCTGCCCCCTCCTGGATCTCAACCTCCTTGCTCATCGCACACATCACACTCCATGCTATTTTCAATTTAAGCAGCTCTATTAAGATAGGACTCACACATTCCATAATTCACCCAGAATGGGCATTAACTGGGAAGTTTTCAGTATAGTCACAGCTTTGTACACCTCTTGCCACTGCAATCACATTTTAGAATTTTCATCTCTCCAAAAGCCAAGACCAGAATCCATAACGCAGATCCCTTAGCAGCTGTTCCCACAGCCTGAGTAGCTGCCAGCCTGTCCGTTTCTCTCGATTTACTTATGTTGAGCATTGATGTCGGGTCTTGGACACCCGTTTTGTTCACTCTGTGTCGTGTTTGTAAGGAGCATCCCAGCTGTAGCATGTGACTCAGCACTGTATTCCTTCTGTGCCTGAAAATGTGCGCCTTGTGTGAGGGACCACAGGTTGTAGGTCCAGTCACGGGTCTGTGGTCATTGAGCTCTTTCTCTCTGGGGCTTCTGCGAACAGTGTCGCAAAGCTCTTCACCGCACATGACTCCTGGGTGGCCCTGGGTTTTATTCCCTTGGGCAGAACCCTAGGAGCCGGGCTGCTGGGTCACCTGACAACCCTATGTTTAGCATTTTTAGACACATCTATATCGTTTTCCAGAGTGGACGTACCGTTTGTGTCTTCATCAGCAATGTATGAGCAGGTCACTTTCTCCACATCCTCTCTTGTTGTTTCCCATTTTAATTACAGCCTCCTAGGGGTGTGAAGTGGTTTCAATGTGCCTTTGTATGATGGCTAATCATGCTGAGCATCCTTTCCTGCTCTTATCGGTTGTTTGTATGTCTTGTTTGGAGACATATGTATTCAAGTCTTCTATACACTTTCAGTTGTTAGACCTCGAGGCATTCCAAATATAAATTCCTTACCAGATTTATGATTTGCAAATATTTTGCCAAATTTTTGTGATAACATTTCACTTCCTTGATGGTATCTTTCAAATCATGGGGTTTTTAATTTGATGAAATCCAGTTCATCTATCTCTATTTTGTTGCCCAGACTTTGGTGTCATAGCTAAGAAACTGCTGCCTAACCAAGGTCCTCACCTCTTTGTCTTCTAGAGTTGAACCCTTTTGGGGAAGATGGGGGCAGCGACCACCACCATCAGAGCCGCACACCAGGTCTTTATGCCCCCAAAGCAGTGGGCCTCGTGGTTTTGCAAAAATGTGTCCTTTTAAAGTTCTTCTTACAGAAACTTAGCTTGAATGTGGAGGATTGAATTTGTAGTGGGTCTCACTGGATAAATTTCTCCCTCCACCTTGAATTTACTTCTAAGCTAGTGAAACTGTGCAAAGTTCTATCACAGCTCTCTGAATAGGGGAAGCATAAGTAGAGATGCTGTGACATGGAAATTCTGCCAACATAGACTTTCACAAAGCTATTCCTCATTTATCCGAGATTCAAATGTAATCTGGAATCATGTATTTTATCTGGCAACCTACCTGTACGTAGAGTCACTAACCTGTTCCTGGCCTTTGTTAAACCCTTTTCCATGCTATGCCTTGAGGAAACAAGTCAAATTTTAAGACAGTGTATTAGTCTGCTAGGACTTTCAAAACAAAATACCACAGCTGGGGTGACTTAACACTGAGAGTTTCTCATGCATCTGGAGGCTGTGATCTGAGGTCAGTGTGCCTGCAGTGGGGGGTCTCTGATGTGGTCTCCCCGTCCAGCATGCAGATGGCCGCTCCTGGCCTCTGTAAGCACACATGCCCTTTGTCTTCTTATAAGGACATCATATCTATAGGGTCAGAGCCCTGCCCTCATGAGCTCACTCAATCTTAATCCCGTCCCCCACCCCTTCTTAAAGGCCCTGTCTCCAAACATAGTTACAGTGTGAGATAGGATGTTAATATGTGAACTTCGGAGCAACACGATTCTGTCCATAGCAAACAAAAGGGAGTTATTTTAATGTGGCTTGCAACTGGATGTTTTGCTTCGAAGCAAAACCAATCCATAGAAAGGCTCAGTGTGGAGGTAAAATGGGCCATTACTTCGCCCTCTGTGTTATCTCCACCCACCTGTTTTCATCCTTTCTGTGGTCTAGAATTGAAAGGTCCCTTTACAACAGGAATCATTGTGCAATCTGTAAGAAAAATAATACTCCTGAAAGCCATCTGTGTGATCCCTCATCAACCTTTGATACATGTCTCCGTGTTGAACCAGAATGAAATGTTTTCCATTGTATCAAGTGGTGACTGAAGGCGAAACTGAGAATTTCCCCCAAATTTAGCTATCATTTTCATGACCACAAATATTTTATATCAAGTAGTCATTTTTTAAATAAGTGATACTTTTCCTTACTATTTTTATGAAAACCAGCCAAGTGTAATTCACGTTAACTGAGGAAAAATGCATGTCATTTTGAAGCTAACAGATGCATCTACTCCATGGCTCTCCCAGCAGAGCAAGGGCGGTCTTTCAAATGTCGCTGTAGCCCGAGCCTGTGCTGGAGGACTGCACAGGGGCACAACGGTTCTGACCAAGCTCATGCTCCTGGGCATTTTCACTATAATAAGATGCACTATAAATGAAATGCAACCTTTATTATTTCCTAGCTCATCTCTTAAAAGAGGACTTTGCAATTCATTTGTGCATTTGATGATTTAATATGCTCTCAGAAGCGGCATTGTTTAAAGCTAAGGAGCACTGAAGGAATTTTTAGCCCTTACGATGAGCCCTTCACATGTTAAGGCAGATGGGCCTCTGCAGAGGGCGTGTGGGCTGTCACCCTTCAGACTCGCTGTGAAATGAGTGCTTGGGGGGACCCTGCACAGAGCTGGAGATCATGCCACGGAGAGGAGAGGGGGCTGTGCTTTTGAAGTCCGGTGCTGAGATGGCAAAGAAACTCTCGTTGACCCCAGCTTTATACAGCTCACAACTTGTCACCTGAGCTTGAGGAGCGCATTTTCCAAGACTAGTTTCAGTTCACAGGCTTATTTCTCCTTTGCTTGGGAACAAGCTAGTTTTCTGTCTGGAGCTGCTCTGCCTCAAGTAAAAAAGATTTTCCTTGTTTTAGAAATCAGTTTTTAGACTTAAAAAATTAGGAAATTTTTCTAGCTGCTTGGTCAAAAGAGTCTTTTTATTAGCTTAAGATTATATATATAGACACACAGAGAGAGAGAGAGAGAGAGAGAGAGAGAGAGAGAGAGAGAGAGAGAGATATAACTATCTCTATATATTTAAGTTTAACCATGGTTCTGAAATGTTTTTTTCTGAAGTTACTGCTTCCGTTTTGAGATGACAGCATGTGACAGGCAAGCCGCATATGAGCTGAGACTGTGGGTCAAATACAAGTCAGTAAATGACTCGAGAGATCCCTCTGTCTTGGCTCTGTATTTAGACATTAATGCCTCCTTTTAGTGCTCTTTAAAAATAATTTGTAGAGCCCGGTGGGCACCCAACGGATGCTTCATGGAGCACAGACCCACTGGTCTCCTGTGGTATCTGCATCCCGGGTCTTCAAACAAAGGCGGAGGCTTTTGAGCGGGTAAATGACAGGGAGAAACTGGATGATTTAAGGACTGGAGGCCGTGATTAGGTCAGAGGCCAGTTGATGGACAAAAGTGGTGGCCATAGCAACCTGGGGGGATGTGGAAAGAGTCAGTTTTTCTTGTTAAAATGTAATGTTTGATGTCTTCTTTAGAAATGTGGGCATCATTTTATTTATTTGTTTTATATCTAACATGCTGTATTTTATAGAAAATTTAGGTATACAGAAAAGCTTTGCAGAAATCCCAGCAAGTCCCCACATAACCCTCACCTTTCACATACCATACTTTCTCCTGCAAAGATATCTCACAGTAGTGTGGTAGTTCCGTTACAGTTGATAATTGGTATGGAAGCATTACTGTTAACTAACTTCCATCGTTGCATTAGGGTTCATATTCTGTGCTTTGTTTTCCTTGGATGTTGACATGTGGTCCATCACTAAGGCATAACTCAGCAAAGTTTCTCTGCCCTAAAAATCTCCAGTGCTTGGTCCATTCCTCCTGTTCCCCTGCCCTCTGGCACCTCGGATGCTTTCAGCATCTCCATGGCTTTTCCTTCTCCTTTTCAAAGAGTTGGGATCACACAGTGTGCTTTCTCTTCAGACTGGTTTCCTTCCCTTAGTAATACGCATTTACATTTGCTCTGTGTCTTTTTGTGACTCGATAGCTCATTTTCTGGCACTGAATAATTTTTCATTATTTGGTTGGATCACGGTTTGTTGATGCAGTCATCTCCTGAAACACACCTGGGTGGCTTTCATTTGGGGCAACTGTGAAGAAAGCACTCATCAGTTTTTTGTGCGGACATCAGTTTTAGACTCATTTGGTTGAACACCAAGAAATGTGATGGCTGGATTGTATGATAAGAATATATTTAATTTTGGAAAAACCACCGAACTGTCTTCTGAAGAGGCTGAGTGACAGTTCGGTATTCCGCATCCTGCCAGCATTTGGTCTTGCTGGTGTTTGATTTTACTCATCACAACAAATGGGCAGTGGTATCTCATCAGCATTTTAATTTATGATCCCCTAGTGACATACTGAGTATCTTCTCATGCTTGTTTGATATCCATTTGTCTCTGATAAAGTGCCTACTTATCTTTTGCCCAATTATTTTTAACGGAGTTTTCTTGTTGAGTTTTAAGCATTCTATGTATGTTTTGGACACAAGTCTTTTATCAGAGAGTGTTTCACCAGACTCTTGCCTTTTTTGTCTGTCTCCTGTCCTGAAGCCTGTGTCCCAAGGTCACCTGGTTCTATGCTATCTTTTTGATTTAGTTTTGCATTTGACATTTAGGTCTGTGATCTGTTTTGAGCTCATTTTTTCTTGCAAATCGATGTCCAGTTGTTCCCATGCCATATTTTGAATGATGATCCGTGTTCCATTCAATAATCTTTGTTCTTTGTCCTCTGATAAGTTGACTAAATGTGTGGGGTCTATTTCTGGGCTTAGAAATAGTGCTAAGATTTAAAAATGTTCAGAAAATGGTTATGAGGGTTGGTGAATAACTGGGAATAGAATTCAGAGTGACTAGAAGGCAAAGAAATTCAAGGTCGGATGTTGTACAGGAAGTTACTGAAAAGACGCCAGGACCGAGCCAAGGTCTCTGAAGAACAACCAGGGAGTCTCATGCTGCTGTCCCTGCCGGTCACAGGTGCTCCCTGAGTTGGTCATGGGGTGCTTGTCTAGGTCCTAGGATCTCCACATTACGGCTCTCCTCTAGGTTAGAGTCTCTTCTAGGTTGCGGGTGTTTGGCTAGATCAGGGGACATGGCCAGATCTCCAGGACCGTGGTCACAGATGGGACCTCTACTCTCAATCTCAGCTGAGAAAGCGAGCCTCTCACCCAGTCGTCAGGGTCGTTGGTCATATGTGACTCCTTTAAGTGCCCGCTTTGGCAGGAGGACCCGACCTGAAGGGAGATGTGGATAAGGTGGAGGCATCTGCCCTGGGCAGTGTTTCCCAGGAGACATTCTGACGTTGTCCACCCTGGGAGGAGGGCGGAAGATTTAAAATAAAATGTGAGAGTAGGGATTATTGAAGAAAATCATTTTAATGGCTAAGAAATGGGCGGTCTGGTAGAATGCAGCTCAGCTACATGGGCTGGAAGCTGGAGGCTCTTGGATGTATCTGCTTTATCTATTTATTTTTGACAGTGTATGTTTTGAAAATAGTTTTCTTTCTCTCTTCATTCCTTTTTTCCAAGAGCATAGAACTAGCAAGGCCATTCACAGTCCACCGCGTGCGACCCTTGAGGCTGCACAGCCCTCTCTGAGGGAGCAGGAGACGCAGGCTCCTCCCCAAGGCCAGAGGCTAAGCAAAGCATATGCAAGGTCTCGTCATTGTTAACCCAGCACAGCTGCTGGTGTCATCTGCTCTCCCCTGAGCACAGCAGCGGGGACAGATGTCTTCCAGGAAATAATAGCAAACTTAACATGCCTCATGAGCTCATGTTCAGAGATGCCTTCAGGTACCTGTGCAGGTGGGTGGGCCATATCTGCCTGACATCATCTCCTTTTGCACATCCCAGAAGAGGGGGCGTCTGCCCATGTCTTCAAATGTCACGTGCCAGCTGCGTTTCTTCAAAGATGCTCTATGGGCTGTCCCAGGTTATCGGGCAATGCAGGTTCCCAGGCACCACTGCCAGATCGTGGTGTGAATCCTGCCAGATAGGCCCCTGGAACCTGAACTTTGTAAGTTCTAGATGATTCTTTTGCACAGAACCCTCTTTGAGGCCCTTTTCTAAGCATTGCTTGGCTCTATTTTGCACTTTTCTCTGAAGGGACATTTTCCTGAACTGAATGAATCCTGAACTGAATTCTGAGTGAATTCTTGTTCTGGGTTTAGTATTTGGGTGTTATGTACAATTCCTTGAGGAATACGTTTCTTAGTGTACCTTCTGCATTTTTGTCATGATGTCCGGGGCCACTTTCCTGAAGACTGATGGCAGCGCGGCCCAGGAGATGCCTGGGTTGACGTGTTGGCTTCCTTTTGCTTAGCCTCTGGTCCCCTCCTTTAGTTGTGACCTTCCTATGTCCCCTTGGCACACACGCCCTGCGTCTGCAGAGTGGAGCTGCTTACACTTGTGTGGCCCAGTCTCCTCCAGAGTCTTGTCGAACTACGCTTCTGGTTAACTGGGGGATCCCTGTCTCTGACCAGCGACAGGGCTGTCAGGTCCTGCAGGAGAGTTCACCGGGAGACACAGGAGTTGGGTGTCTTCCTTTCAACCCTTTGGCGGCCAGCACCTGTGACACAACAAAGTATCATTGACAGAAAGAAAGAAGCAGCTGATGTAGCAAGAGGCCCTGGTTTCCTGCTGAGGGGTCGGCGAGGCCACAGGGCTGGCCAGGACCCCGTCCCCTCGTGTCTGCATGGGCTGATTCTCAGCAGCAATTCCTCATGGGGCCCGGGCAGCAATTGTTTTTCTCCCGACACCTGCAAACAACCCGTGGAGCTTTCGTGAACGTCCCAGGAGTTTGCTCTCAGCAGACCGTCTTGGTCACTCCTGCACCTCGAGGCCATGGGACCAAGGAGGGCAAATGCCTGCTGGCCATGCCAGTCCCTTCCTGGAGCTAGGGAGGGGGTGGACAGGACCTCAGGGCCAGCCGGGGCTGACTGTGGCCTGGCCACACCTCTGGAGAAGAGGCGACAATACCTGGGAAGGAAAGGCACCCAACAGCCTACAGCCCTTGCCCAGACACAGTCTCATCGAAGACCCTCGTCCAGGGCATGAGCAGCCGGGGATGGAGGGTGGGGAGCCGGCGACGTGGCACCAGGGAGGCCGCGTGCTCCGGCATGCTGTGTGACAGCCGGGAGACTGGCCAAGCACCGTAGCCCTTGGTCTTGGGACACTCAGGAGTGGAGGGCAGTCAAGGGTACCAGGCCAGAGACCCAGCGGAGGTGTGTGCCTGGCACGTTGCTGGTAATGAGCACATCTCAGCATCTGCTCGCGTCCCTCAGGGGATGCCGAGTTCAGTGCCCTCCTGGATGCTCCAGGCTCTGGGCGCCTGCCTCCCCATCCAAAGTGCACTGCCTGGGTGACAGCATGAGAACTTGGTGGCCCTCTGCACAGATTGACCCAAATGTCATCGTTAACTGACTTTGTTGAGATCTGCTGGTGCCTGGACATAGTCGTCAGCTATTCAGACTCGGTCTCATGTAGGCACTTCTGTGTCAAATATTCAGAATCTGTTCCTTTCTGGGCTCCTTTTCTGTGGCCCCACTTTGTGGGAAGGAGCTCAGGGACGTTCAGGACCTGCCGGTGCCCCAGGATATTGCCCGAGGTGGATGCAGTGGGTGTGGCCTGGCCCTCCTGGCGGGGGCAGGTGGTTAAGTAACACTGACACAGAGCTGTCACACGGCTGCACTTTTAAACACAGCTCTTCTGGACTTAAAGTGACAGTAAGTATCAGGTTATAAGGATGAAGGTTGTTTGATCTTTAGCAATGACCTTCCCCTCCATGGGGTCTCCTGTCTGTGGGGCACACGTGTGTGTGGCGCCCCCTGTGACCAGGACCACCTGGGGGGCAGGTGAGCAGGTGAGCAGGTGAGCACCGGAACCCCATCTCCCTCGGGGAGAAGACCCTGGTTGGGCAGGGAGGCAGGCCCAGCCCAGGAAAGCAGGGCCCAAGCAGAACCCCCTGAGCCTGCTCTCGGCACCCAAAAATCTGTCGGCTGGTCCCTTCCAGCCCGTCCTTCGCGCCAGCACAGTGAGAGGTCAGGGTCCTTGTTTCCCGGGGGCCCGGCAGGGAGCCTGCGCCCCACATCAGGGGAAAAGCGTGACATCCTCATGCAGCAGTGAGTGCACTGGGCCGTAGTCGGTGTCAGCGATCAGCCGTGACTCTTGGCCCCGCAGTGACCCCTCTGCAGCTTGCCCTGCATCCTGGTCAGTGTGTCCTGTGGGCAGGAACAGTCCCTGTCCCCTCAGTCGTGGAGAGGATGGAGAGGCGCTGGAGCAGGTCTGCCAAGCACCCTTGTCCGCTGCTGCTCAGCCAGAGACTAGAATCTACACAGCACAGGCCTTCAGCCCCAAAGTCTAAGCCTGGGCTCTAGTTCAGCAGCTCTCAGATTTTGTGTGACACTACTTCACACCTCAAACTTGACGAACCCCAAGAGCTTTACCTAGCCCGGATTTTATCTGTCACAGCCGGTGACTAGAATTAAAGCACAAGTGTCCATGCACTCGGGCACTCACTGCATGTTGCTTGTGAGCGTGAGAAAGCAATGACAGCTAAGGTCTTGTAGAACGAGTTCGGAGCTGACGTATCTCTTGGGGCCAGGGGGCCGGGACCCCACTGCGACAGCTGCTGGTCGGAAGCAGCGCGATCGATGGGTGCAGGCAAAGGGAGCAGGTCTCCTGCTGCAAAGTCACCTGTGGCGGCTGAGAGATAAACGGGTAAGGTCAGAGCAATGGAAATTCTGAGACGACCCGAACCGTCACAGGTGGACAGAATTAGCAAGAGTCTCGATGTGAAATAAAGGGTTTTGTGTGGCCAGCTCGAAACTGACCCTAACATATGTAAGGACTTACTTTCCTAGTAGGAGCTGCAGACTCCTCTTCCGCCAGCTTGTACGTCAGATTTTTGGGGATTTTCTCCCAAAGCAACTATGGGATGTATCTTCCATCTGGAGCGTGAGGTTCTGAAGGATAAACCCTGGACAGTGAGGTCAGCATTCAGTCTGGTCACCTTGTCACGTGGAAGGTCTCCCCCTCCCAGCTTCGCACCATCGAGCTGCTCCCAGTTATCAATAGGACTCTGGTTCCGGGCCCAGCAGTGGAGAACTCGGAATCCCCCACTGCAGCGCTCTGGCGGGCAGTTCGCCGTGGGTGCCCTCTGCCTGAGTCTTCAGCGGTTGCTCCTCAGTGGAAAACGTCATTGTCGCGCAACTGGCCTGCCTCGTCTTCTGCCTGTTCCTTGCAGACACTCCTGGATTTCGGTTCATTTTCATGAGCATGATTATGACAAGACATGTTTACTCTCAGAGCCAGTTCACCAACGCAGCTACTCAGGGAGGCAGTGGGACCGTGGAGGGGATGACACAGGAACCTGGGCCTCAGAGGTTGGTCCCAGGTGGCAGCCTCAGATGCTGACCCCGCTGACTCAATCTCTTTCTATGGCTTGGGTTCCGAGGACGTGGAGGTGGGCCCGACTCGGTTTTGAAAACTTGACTCGTGTTCTGCTTCCTCTGTCATGTGTAGTGTGACCTTGAGAAGGGCCCTTGACTTTCCTACAGCTGTGACAGGAGATAATGCAATGGCCGTGAGACCCTTCTGACAGATTTTCAGGACGAGGGGACAGAAGGTTCAACTCCGTCAAAGCTGAGCTGGGGGAGGAGCATTACGGCTCTTCCCTCGTCTCCTCCCCTGAAAATTCGGTCCCGTAGGCACTTCTGAGCTGAGCCTGAGAGGTCTCTGAAGATGGTTCCTGAGACATGACTCCCGCGCTGCTCTTCAGAGCTGACAGCTGTCACCCTGAACAAGGCAATGAAGGGACTTCGACACTGAAAGATGTTGCCGAGTTGTGATTTGATTTCTTTAAACCGTGGAGGTAGGAGACCGGCCCAGAGGATGTCGAAGGTCCTTTCTGCTGGACTTGATTTGGCCAGCTCATCTCTGAACAATGTCTGCAGATCAGTCCTTCCCCTCTTTACCTCTTGGACAGAAAGACCAGGCCTGGCTCAGGTCTAATGTTTCTTTCGGGAGTGACCATCTCCCCGAGGACAAAATGTCTCCATTGTAATGCATCCAAGTAGAGAGAATTCTGCCCCAGGCTGGAGCAACCTCTGGCGATACAAGTGACTTGCCCTGAAAGAGCAGCTCTCAGGTCACAGCATTTGTCTCAGCCCACTTGGCCTGAGAGGCCTTGGTGGCAGGGTTTGCTCATCTCTTCTTCTGCTCATGAAGGTTAACAATCTGCCCGTGGCTGCTGCCATTGGAGCCCCAGTGCTGTCGCAGGCACGTCCTCCCTGATCTACAGTCCCCATCAGGCTGGGCAGCGCCCAGTGGGGCTCTCCTGGCCCTTGGAGCGGAGGACGGGTGCCCAAGGGGCCGGTCCCTGTGCTTCTGTCTGACGCTCGCAGTAGGGATGCAGGCAAGGCTGCCACTCTCCTGTAGAAGGGGCTGCAGGCGTTCAGGGTCCCCAGGAGCACTGGGTTAGCGAGATTTCAAACCTGGGTTTGCCAGGCCCCAGCGTGATGTGTCCTTCACATGGTGTTGGGCTGTGTGGCCCTTGGACTGGTTCTCAGGCTTTGGACATTTGTGCCGAAGGGTGGTTTTTATTTTTTCTCCACTTACTTTCTTTTTAAACCCACTCTTCTTCCCTATATCTACAGACATGGAAAACGATTTTGCAGAAATGTGGCCACCTCTGGCTATTGGCTTGAGTGGACACCGGATGTGTGAAAGCAAGATCTGGTATTGGTTTCACTTGGAGTCATCTGTATTAGATAAAACTCCATCTTAATTCAGGACTTTTCTGCAAAGTGCAAGAGATTCTGCTTCCTTTTGTAAAGCATCCAAAATATGAAAGCAGACTCCATTTTTATAAACTTACCTTTAGCAAAATGGGCTCCTGGTTCTACGGAACTTGGGAAAAGCACCATCCCTGTCGCACCATTTCAGCTCCCGGGGGTGTCAGGAAAACCTGGGCTCCACCGTTGTGCTCAGAGAGGAGGGAAAGGCAGGCTCAACCCTCCGAAGCTTCTGGAGATTTCACACAGCAGTCAGAGCCCCCCCCCCGGGGAGACTCAGCCTGTGACTGTGGAGCTGGCAGCGAGGGGGCACTGGGATACTCCCCGGGAATCGAGGTGGATGTGGGGGAATGAAAAGGAAAGAACAGGTAACTTGGAATAACGTTTTCTTTCTCGAGTGATTATTGAGAAGAAAATGGGAAGGTTGACTTGCAGCCTGGATGATCCCTCTGCAGATGCAGTGACATGGGGATGTGGGAAAGGTGAGAGAGAGGTGGGGGATGTGTTGGGCCCACATGCCATCAAGGTGCTGGAGCCTCCAGCATGGTGGGTCTTGCCTGTGGCTCAGGTTCCATGTGTGCTCTTGCCGGGGTCCAGGACTCCTGTTTCAGATTGGAACGAATTTCGATCTCCCTGTGCTCACCCTGTCTGGGTCTGATGTTATGGGAAGTCAATATGAAAAGAAATACATCAGAACAGACACCCACGGTCCTGTTTTCTTTCCAAGGAAACTGAATCCACCGATTGCATCCATATCTTAATTTTGGGGGAATAGCAGTTGATCGTGAGATTCTGTCTTCTCTGATCATCCCTTTGTGGTGTTCCTAGAGGGGGTGGGTACTTTTCTAGGAGCAGGATGGCAGCCCAGACCCCCAGTGCTCCTGCCTGCAGACAAGTTCATTATAAGTCTGCGTCAATGTCACCGAGAAAAGCACCTCACCATGGTGATGGAGGACTTAATTCCTGGAAGCGATTGGGTATTGTTCAGAGTGCAGAAACCTGAGAAATCCAGGCCCGTGGGGCAGCTGAGCACCCCTCTGGAGCAGGGCCAGCTAATTTGGATGCTAGGAACAACCCTAAGGGAGCAGGGCATATGGACACTAAGCAGGTGTTTCTAAACAAATCCCACGGGTCATGGAATGGAGTCACAGGAATCTCCTTTAAGTCCTTTAGACAAGAGACCTACAAGGATTGCACTCATCGGGTGGTCTTGGTCACACTTTCCAATGAAAGCAGTTTTGACAATGATATCAGATCTTGGTGACCCGTAGGGAGATGACACAGCCGCCTGACTGTAGATAAAGACAGAACACGTGCTCATGCGCTGTGCAGCCCACACTTCACGGAGGGTATCTCTGTGTAGAGTGTGTCCAGCAGAACTCCGAGTCCTCTTGGAAAAGGACAGAAAATTCAGAGCGCCCATTAAACACTGCCTCTTGGGTGCACACATGAACTTGAGGGGCACCGAGCACTCTTTTAAGACACAAAAGAATACAGGCAGGGCACATCCTGGTGGAGCGGTTTGGTCAGCTGCCGTGGACTGGTGCAGACCACAAAATCCCAAGGACCCAGGTTCGCATCCCGGGGCTGGGTGAGCAACCAAGATAAACCACTAAATAAAATAAGCAGAGTGCTTTTTCCTTCTTTGTCTTCCTGCCTGCCTGCTTCTGCTCAACTTCATCCCTGCCTGCTCCTTGCCTTTTACAAAAAACGAAGGCAATATGGTGCCAGCTAGCCATGAATCTTTTTCAGCTTAGAATTCTTATTTATAATTGCTAAAGGATATGCTTGAAGACTCATTCATCTATTGATTCATTCCCTGGGGACGTGTATAAAGGTGAGCCTCACTGAGCAGTGCGCAGTGACTTCAGCTTTGAAAAGTGGGTGATGCCGGCTGGCACACTCTGTGAAGACGTGGGCTCCGTTTAACTCAGAGTCCAGGGTCCTCCACTGCCCAGACCTCCCAGATCAGGCTGCCTGGACCCCTCTGCTGTACGAATGGAACAAACCTTGATATCATTTTGCTTCTCCTGGTCGGTCAAGTTCTCTGCACTTTATATGCACGTTGGTGTTTTGCGCGTACACATCACACTTTGTCTGCTTCCCAATTAATGGAGGCTGCGTCGTTTCCAGGTTGGGTCTGTTAAAAATAAAAGCCACAGTTGGCATTCTCATCCCAGTCATTCTGTGGACAGAGACGCATGTCACGAGGTTGTGAGAGGTCTAGTTTCTCTTGCACCTCACCCACATGTGTATTCTTAGTGGTGTTCTTTAAGGCTGTCCTAACAGGCACAGAGTGGAATCACATTAGGGTTTCGAATGGCATTTTCCTGATGGCTGATGGTGTGAAGGAGTTTTGTTCGCGTGCTTATTGTTCAAGCACTTATCTTTCATTTTGCGGCGTATTCAAAGCTTTGCCCAATCTAGGGTGCAATGGTTGTCTTTGTTTTGTTAACTTGTAGGGGTTCTTTGCAGAACCTGGAATCTTTGTACGACAAATGCATTAGACCCATAATCTCTCAGTCTGTGGGTTGCATTTTCTTTTTCTTAATTTGACTCTTGGTGAGAATAGTTTGACATTTTAATAGAGTTCACTTTACCAGAACTTTCCTTTGAGCTTAGTTTCTATTTCTGCCCTAAAGGTCATTGTCTAACCCGGGATAGGAGCTTGTGTTTTCTCTGTGGCTTCAATTGCTTTGACTGTATATTTAGAGCTTCAATTTATCCCAAATCTATTTTTGTGCATGCCAAGGGTTATGCTTTATTTTTATTGATATACAGACAATTCACTCCGGAAGACTTCGCTTTCTTATTGAATTGCTTTGGTGTCTTGTTAAGTACCATTTGAACATATATTTGGGGATCTACTTGTGGACTCTTTATTCTTTCTCTTCAAACTATTTAGCTTTACTTTATTCCAGTCATTTCCTGTCTGGATAAGTAGCATTATAATAGCTTTCGAACAAGGTAATAGTCGCCCTCCAACTTTGTTCTTGGAGCAGTGTTTCGGATATCCATTGTGTTTGCCTTTCCACATACATTTTAGAACCAAAATGTCAGTTTCTACCAAAGAATTTCCAAGCTCTTTTGGTGAAATTATATTGAATCTACAGATCAATTTGGGGGAGTAGTAACATTATAATATTACTTAGTCTTAATCCATGAACATGGAATAGCAACACTTTTTTAGTTTTTAATGTCTTGCATATCTTTTCATAAATTTATTCCTAAGTATTGCATGGCTTTGCCTATGACATTTTAAAAATTATCTTCTCATTGTTTATTGCCACAATATAGAAATGCAGGTGATTTTTTTTGTGTATCAACTTTGTTTTTTGAGACCTTGCTATATTCACTTATTAATTCTAGCAGTTCTTCTTTGTAGATGCTTTAGGGATTTTATCTTTGCCTGCACAATCCTATTGTGTGTGATGGAAGACAGTTGTTTCATGTTCTTCTTTTCAATCTCAGTGCCTGTCTTTGCTTCCCTTGATTGCATTGTCTGGGAATGTCGGAATAATGACAGTCAGCGATAGGATTCTTCCAATCTTAGAGTGAAAGCATTCAGTCTTTTATCAGTAGGGATGATATTAGCTATATAGGTTTTTAAAAATGTGCACTTTAGTTGGTTTTTAAAAATGTGCACTTTAGTTGATGGAACTTTTCCTTTTTGTCCAGTTTTCTAAGATGTGTGCCTTTAACTTTGTGAAGTATTTCACCTTGATAAAAATGATCACCTCAATTTTCTTGTTCCCCAAATGCTAATTTACTGTAATTGAAGACCTTTGTATCTAGGATGCAGTGTTATAACCATGTCTAAAGAGTTACTGAGCATTATTTCTAGTACTTTAAATTCCCCTTCAATTTTGCAGGACACTCTCCTCTCCTCTCTAAGTCTGGTCTGCATCATTCCCTTAGCTCCTCCTGGCCTCCTGCGCGCAGTGAGCCAGGACAACCCCATCTGACAAATGATCCCGCTTTCTCATCTTTCTTGTGACCCTTGACCAGTCTGGGCAAACTGATTGATTTGGCCCCACGTCTTGTTGGCTCTTCTCTTCACACCTGTGCGCCTCCTGCCAGATTTGGAGAAGATTATCAGAGGATTACGCAAACCCTCTGACTTAGAAAAGTCAATATGCCTAATTGCCTTGTCATGACTCAGCTTAGAAATATAAGATCAGTGCTGTCAGTATACATTAGCTATGAATTAGTCTTAAGTGAAGGCTGGAGCTACCAGGGAACATATGGGCCCAGCATCAAGGCCTGTGATGGTTTCTGAAGAACTCTTAAGGCATAAGCTTCTATTAGCGTCGAGAGAATTCTTTAAAAACAAGGCAGGTCTTGGGAAAACAAACTGTGCCCAGAGCAGAGTGTTAGGCTGAGAAGGACCACAGGGTCCCTTAAACGGTAACACCATAACCAACCAAGCAGCTATCAGCAGTTGCCCACCAACACAGAACAGCCAGCCTTGTGGGGAATTTGGGTCCAGGAGAGGAGTCCTTCTGAAGCAAACAAGTGACTGAGAGGAGAAGAGAGAGAAGCTGGAACAGGAGGCGCCTGGAACCCAGAAGGGGAGCTGCCATGTGAGACTTGCTATCTGGTCGTGGACGTGGAGGGTCAGATCAAGTTTCAAGTACAGTGATTTTTAAAGCTCTTCTTAGGGTTCCGTCCCACTGGAAAGTGACTTGGAGAGCCCTAAGTATAAATGCAAAGCTCGTAAGAAGGCAAGCTAGCCCAAACAGATGCTGCTTGCATCTGTTAGAAAGGCAGCCAAACTGAAAGACGATTTTAAAGAACTGATGTGAATTTTTATTGCTTCCTATAAAGATGCTTCAGGCGCCATTACAGTAAAATCAAGTACTGTACATTTAACGAGATCATCACTTCATTTTTTTTTTTTTTTTTACGTTCATAAATGTCTGGCAGTCATTTGCTCCCATGTAAATCCCCCTGGATTGACAGATCATTTGAACAAACTGTCAGACACATTACAAGTCACCGAAATCTATGGCTAGTTTGGGAAATAAACAAATTATTCTGATGGACATTCAAGGAAATTTACAGAAGTCAACTTCTAAAAATGCAGTGATTGTGTGGTTATAAAATTTTAAATTTATGGAAGTAAAAAATGGGCCAAGGATCTCCAGTGCTAATTACTCCTCGGAGGCAGCGGAGATGGGGTGGAGCCCCAGAAAGCAAGTATCACAGCCTCAACCATCAACACACTTTTCGTGTGATGTGAACATGCCACAGGAACAAGAAAGGCATAGTAGAATTAGCGATGGCAAGCACACAGTCATCATCATGACCAGAGTTAGATATTTCCTGGGGGCTTGGAGCACAGCAGTGATGAGGCTAAATTGCGGAGAGAATGAAAAACACTGAGCACCTTAAAATCAGGGACTTGGGTGAGAAAGGAATGAAAGCAGAATTCTTTTGTAAAATATGTTGAGGTTTGGTGGCATGATCAATTATAGTGATCATGCTGAAAAGCTGAATAGACATGTGTCTGTTAGCTGACATAGGAAATGCAGGATGTGTCCCTGAAATCTGATGAGCCATTTCAAGTCTCCCAACAAATTGTGGTTTCTGTATACAGCTCCACCGGGCGGAGCAGGAAATGAGGGCCACGTATCCTGAGAGCGTGGGTGCTAATGAGCCCACAAGATACCAAAAAACCTTGTATTTCCCTGTTCTAACGTTGAGACAGAATTCACAAAATCTGCGTGTGTGATATTGTCTACATACAATATTTTCTTGCTCTTTGTTAGAAGAACTTTTGCTCTTTGTGGCTCTTTTGACGAGGGGTTATGTAAAGATTTGCTCAGCATTAAAGATGCCCTAAGTCTTTGCAGAGCCCCGCTGTCCTAACGCAGTATCCACTGCCTCGCACACTGCTCCCGGGGGAAGGAACTGGACTGCAAACGTGTTGCTTCCTTGAGCACATCTTACCCTCCTCAGCCCTGTGGACATCCTCATGGAAATTCTTTCTATTCACCTTTTCTTCATTTTCAGTTTTTTTTCCCTCATAGAGTAACTCTTTAAAATTTATCTAAGAGAAAAAATTTATGGTTAAAGCCCTGGTGAATCAGAAAGAAAGCTGAAATAATTTTATCTCTATGTCAAAACAGATACTGTGATTAGCTTTTGAAAGGCTTATTTTAGTTTCTGGCTGAATTTTTTCCAGAGATCAAACATTGTCCTCATTGATAACCATTCTTTCGCAGTAGATTCAACCCTAACTTTTTTTTTTTAAGGAAAGGCGCAGGTGGGAATGAAGAGGATAAGCAGGTAGGCGGGAAGAGAGAGGAAGAAGACATGTTCTACTTTTTATTCTTTATTTGCATCGAGTTGTTCACATTGGTTGTTCCTCCCAGACCTGGGAGGCGTGCTGGGTCCCTGGGATGCACATGGACTGTGCTCCTCTGGAGGTGACTATCTTAACCGCTTCTCCATCAGGGAACACCTCCCTCAAACCTGACTTTTGATACCACAATTATTTTAATACTCAAACTGGGGTTCCCTCTCTAACCCTGACGTGGCCGCCGGTCACTGGGACCACCTCTGAGTCCGCTCCCTGGCCCAGACAGCAGCGTCACCACGCTATTGGAACTGTCTCTCGCCTGTCTTCTTACTTCCCTCCTCATTGTTCGGACTCACCACTCTGTCTCCCCGGCACCCTTTTTCCGGTGCCCTTCGACCGCCATCCCTGTCCTCGACGCTTCTCTGGAGCACGGTTGGACCTATGTCCTTTGCTCCTTTCTGAGGCTTGTCTGTATGTCCCAGGGCTGAAGGACTGGTGTGGAGGTGCCGCTTGATTCTGTGGCTTTGTCCCCAGGCACCTCCTTTTGTGGTGCGATTGAGTCCTCTGTAGAACAAGGGCTCCTCTGCCTGGAAGAGGCAGTCAGGCTCTCCCTGCTGTCCCAGGCTCGGGGGGCCGCAGGGACAGGCCCCACATTCCTTGGGGCTGGGCAGACAGCGTCAGCGGGCCTTCCAGGTGACACACTGATCTTGTTAGTCCCTGTTCCCAAGGACCATCATGTGTTTGTCTAAAAAAGACTTTCTTCCCTTTTTATGGTCCTTAATCAAGCAAAATGTAATTATATTTTCCAAAGAGCTTGAATCCGCCATGCAGCGGGGCTCACCAGACAGAACCACCAGGTAACAGGCCCCATCAGCCAGCGGGCTGCACACACACAATCACCCCTGACGTGGCTGTCATAGCTTAGAGACTTCAGCATTCTCGCTGTATTTTAAGAGATGGCTGATTTCATCCTGTTCTGCTTGAACCTTCAGATATGATGTAAAATCCTCTAAAGGGACGAATTTTCCAGAGCTGTCCCTCTACAGCTATTGTATCTCTTTGGATAGAGCATGAAAAGTATTTTGTGTCCAGAATTCATATCCTATGTCCTGGTCACAAGGAAAGTCCTGAAAATGGGCTGCAGGTAAAGTGCAGACTGAGCAGGTGGCCCCACCAGCCACAGCCACCTGCTGTGCGTGCAGGTTGAGGGGCCCGAGAACGGCATCTCTGAAAGCAGTCAGCTGCTCACCTGTCCTTTTAGCTTCTTCACGTGCTCTAAAGGAGCTTACTGGGCAATGCATAAAGAAAAAGCGATCCGCGTTTTCATCTTGTGCCAGTACCCAAGCTGCCTTAGGAGGGAAGCCCCCCTGAGGGACCCATGGAACGCGGCTGAGACTTCGCTGTCGCACCCGTCTGCTTCTACTTGCTGAGCAAGATCTGCAGCAATCAAAGCAGCACAGAACTGGTAGGGAGCATCAATACAGGCTTTTTTAAAAAAATGGCTGTTGATCTATGAAAGGTAGCGGCTGTTGGCAGGTCTGTGTGTTGGAGATGAGTTGTGTGTCTTATAGTCTCCTGGGGACTGTCCTCCTGGAGTCCTGCCAGAAGCAGGACCATTTGCTGGGCATAGGGTCCAGCCTAGCGACCTGCTGGTGGAAACTGAATGCCCATCCTGGAAGTGGGCATGGAAAGTCCTTAACTGCAGACAGAAAGATGGTTTCTGAGTGAACTAAGACCACAGGGCACCCTCCAGAGAAGCACAGGGTGGGGGTGGCACTAGTTTGCTGCTTCCAGGGTCCCGGACCGGGACCTGGGGCCCGAGGCTCATGGTGAACCCATCTGACAGATCAACCCTTAGTATCACCTTCCTCATCACTGTGTGAGGAGGTGGGGTTATTTCATTAGTCCTTTCTGAGTAGGAACTTGAGGAAGAGCCTCCAAGGAAAGCTTTCCTTTTTTGTTTTTCTGGTTTCCACACAGAAATGAGCTCTAAGAGTTAAGTCATCTAAGAGCTGCGCTGGTTGCATAGTCAGCAGATGGGCTCATCACAGAATTACACAGAGAGGATTATCTTTGGTTGTACAGGGAGAAGCGAAAACCCTAGGTGCTTTTCTAGCTAATGATGTCATCAGTGTGGCTTTCAAAAGAAATGACTGCACGCCTGCTACGCACAGGTGTTCTTTCCGCTGGGACTGGTGGGGATGGGCGCTCACACTCACGGGCGCTCCAGGCACCACGCTGCAGGTCTGACAGCCTGTCATCCCTCCTCCTGCCCATCGGGGGCCATCACCCCAGTGCAGTGCCCCCACAGAGCACCTCTGACCTGCCTGTTAGACTGACGGGTCGGCGATGCCTGTGAGGTAGTTACTCGGTTACACGGCCACTGACTCGTGATTTACAGAAAATCACTTCATCAGCAGGAAAGTGCGATGCAGATTTAATTTGAAAGCTATGTCCCAGTTCTGGTTTCTTCTGTAAAGGTAAATGTGTAGGCAAAGGAATCCTGTATTTCGATCACAAGGACAGCTCAGGGCGAGGGGAGCGTGTTCTGGGGTGTGCACCCTGGGATCCAGGGCCGCTCTGTCCTTGGGTCAGCATCTGACCTTGAACACCAGGCTCATTCTCGAAGGTTCTCCTGACAGAGGGCAGGCAGACTGTCATGCCTGGTCCTTCCTCCTGAGACTCAGGAGCGATGTCTCTGGGGTCAGAGGTGTCCAGCGGCTCCTTGGACAGGCCCCTGACTCCACTGTCCAGTGGCCTCACCCACAGAAGAGCCCACTTCGAACAAGCACCGCATTTGGAATCCTTTAGAATGAGCTCAGGGAGACTTAGCTCGCCAGTGTTCATTTTGAATATTATGTGCTTAGGTTGGAAGGACCCAGAAGTGGAGCATTTGGAATATTAACAAGCAAATGTTTCCTGGATTATATTCCAAGTTACGTGTGAATTTCCAGGGATGGATAAAGTTCCCTCTCTACCCTGATTTAGTTGACAAACGTCTTGCCCTGTGTGCATGACTCAGTGCCAGGCCATGGTGACATCTAGGACATGGCTCCCTTGTTCCAAATGAGGCTGCAGGACGTGGATGCCCTTTTGTTGGGTTGAGTCTGTGGGCTGCAGTGGGGCGCGGTAGGGGTCGCCGTGCCGGCCAGCACCCCACTAACCTCGCAGCCTCCCCAGGGAACAAGTCAGAACCCTGATTTCCTTATCCATCAGCTGGTTTGTCCTGGGGGTTAAATGAGACGAGTTCCATACCACCTCGCACGAGGAAACACCCTAAACCGCAGTGTTTTCTATGTGCGTGTTCAGTGTCGTCAGGGAACAGCTTCCCATCATTAGTGGCGCAGATTTTCATGTCCCTCCGGAATGCATTGCCCTTTCCTCACTCACGGTGCTGCCTGGCGCTGTCGTGGGCCCTGTAACCAGGCCACACCTAGGGCTGCTGCCGATGACTCCACCCGAGCTGACTCGGGGTTGTCACCGCTTTGCTTCGGCCTCGTAAACAAGTCAGTGACTCCGCGGAAAGAAATCAATGATGTCTGGACCAGCACGATGGCCATGAAGATGTTGAGGCAGGATTCCCAGCTAAGGCTGAAGACCCGAGGGACAGCCTCAGCTGTCTGACCTGACTGAGCAGGACGGGCCTTTCACTCCTCCGTCTCCAGCTCCAGCCACGTCTTTTCACACATGGCTGCAGCGTGGCCTCACAGCAGCGCCAGGAGCATCCTCCCTCGAGGGCCACTGGACAGGTCAGCAGCATGCCTCCACAGCAGTGTAGGGTCCCCAAGCCTGGAGGACTGGTTGTCACAGGGTCTGACTGCCCAGCGGCAGGACGGGAGCTCACACCGCCACCAACGTCAGATAACGACGTGTTGGTGCCGCTGGGTGTGTTCAGAGCGGTGTGAGCATTTGGTTAAAAGGAGAAGCAGACAGGAGAACATAACTTTCTTCTCTCTCGATCTGAATCATGCTGAGAACAGACTTCACTATCATTTCTTTTTGCTTTTTCAGCTGAGTTTAGAGTTTCTTTTTTTCATTCGAGTATTATCAGAACTTAACAGTCAGTTCAACTGATTTGTAAAGAAACCCTGCAGAGTGTATGCGTGTGTGTGTCCATCCTTTATGCAAACTCTGCTTGCCAATATATTTGCCATATTGATTATATAAAAAGATAACTTATGTGACCCATGTATTTAGTGTGCATTAATATGTATGTTAATAGTGATACGCATTTTAGAGGGAGAGAGGCAGAAGGCGGAGTCGGCTGAGGACTTCTGTCTCCAAAAACCAGTTTTCGTAAATTGACACTTTCCCACCCTGGAGTCTGGCTTGTGTTCAGGGATACTGGGTTTGACCCAGGCTGGGTGAGACTGTTGAAGGATTGGGGTGGGACATATCGCCTTGATTATGTTGGTGATAATGGATCAAATGTCCCCTCACATGGGGAGGAATCTAGGTGCGAGCCTCTATCTGAATGTCGTGGGTTCCCAGAGTGACAGTCATAGGTGTGTATGTGGCGGCTCTCTCACTCAGGGGTAGCGGAGCATCTGACATCAGGGGACCTTCTGTTGACAGTGCTTCTTTCATCTGACGAGAGGTTTTCTCCCCGCACATGTGTGCACATTCCCGCTGCTCCAGAAGAATCAGACACGCTCTCTGTCCTTGTGACGTGTGCCCGGCTGCCTCTGGGTAGCAGCGTATATGTGCCCATGTAGCCACACACACATTCCGAACTCTTCTGTTTCACCATGGGGGCAGAGGGTGGATGCATTAGACTCTGCCTCAACACAAAGGAGAACCCAAGTTTATTACCCAAGAGTTACGCCTTCACACACTGAAATAGGTGGCATGGCATTTTCAAAGTGGTGATTTTATTTTCACATTGAACACGCCTGGCACACAGAACTCAACCCAAACACTGGTCCGTCTCGCCAGCATGTCGTCCATGTCACAGACCTTGTAGCTGTGCCCTCAGTGGGTGGGTTGGCCCCGGGGAGTAAGCGCCTCTTGTCCCGAGACTCAGCGAGGGTGGACCTCAGGGAAGTGAAGGCCCCTCTGGAGGTGTGGCGATGATGGACGGGAGCAGTAGGGCCAGCAGGAGGCCTTCGCCCCAGGCCAGGTGCCACGCTCTGACCAGCCCCCGGGAACACCTGGCCAGCTCGGGTCCTGTCTACCTGTGGCCTCAGGGGAGCCACGCAGCCTGAGATGCACTGAGGGTGGTGGTTCCGTGGTGACTGCCGTTCTGACCGTCCATTGGTGAGCAGCAGGGCTCCCGTCACCAGAAGCCAGGCTGGCGCTGTCCCCCTGCTGTCCACCACGGGTGCCAGTTTCTTGTCGATCACGCCTCCTGCGTGACAAGGCCCGGCTGTGCACTCACCACCCTTTCTTCCCCTCTAGTGTCCTCGTGTGATCAGGAGCATCAGTCGGCCCTGGAGGAGGCCAGGCAGCCCAAGAATGACAACGTGGTGATTCCCGAGTGTGCTCACGGCGGCCTCTACAAGCCGGTGCAATGCCACCCTTCCACCGGCTACTGCTGGTGCGTGCTGGTGGACACCGGGCGGCCCATCCCTGGCACGTCCACCAGGTAAGGTCCCTCCTGTGCCGGACAGGTGTGGGGAAAACAGGAAAGGGCCTCTGGCTTCACTGGGGGCTCCGGGGCCACACGATCCGGGCAGGGCTGTCTGCAGCATAAGCTGCTTTGACTCTCAGGACCCGGAGGAATGTTCTATGACAGCCACCAGGCACTGACTTGTGACCAGAGCTTGAGAGCAGTAAAGACGTACCTTTTAGTCAATGACACGTGTGTCCTGAAATGACCGGCGCAGGCAATCCCGCTGACAAGGTGAGGGTCTGCTGACATCAAGGGAGGGTTCATCTTGCTCACTCCTGGTCTGTGTGAATTGGAGCAAAGCAAATAACGTCATCATAGCAGCTGGAGCAGACGTGTGCTCTACTCCAGCGCATGGGCAAAAGGTGACAGTGCTTTGCTGCTCTTTGTTTTCCTAACTTTCTGTAAAAGTAGTTTGCAAATATATGTCTGCATCTCCAGCGCCCAGGCGTGAGGACTGGACACTGCTGACGTGTTTCCCCAGTTTTCCCAGTGTGGTGGGAAGGCACTGCGTGTGGTGACTCTGTGGGCGAATCCACCCATAGACGCTGCCTCCGGGCCTGTCTTTGGAGCGGAAGCTTCAGCTCGGTATCACTGGTCCTTGCGGCTGCAGGAGCAGAGCCTTGCAGCTGCACCCACGGGTGCCACCAGCACAGACGGGCCAGGGTGTCAGGCCCGGAGAGAGGGTGGCTTCCATGGGGCTGTTGGCAGGTGGTTTGAAACACCGAGCTCTGCCTGGCGGAAGAGGACAGGCATGTTGTTGAGAGCGGGGTCTGGGAAAGGCTCTTGCTCTGGCGCACGTGTGTGGAGAGTACCGCTTTCTACGAAAACCTTCTTGGGAGGCCGTACTTGGCGTGCTGAAAACTGGCTGCTCCCTGTGTGTTTGAGGGGCCCCTGCCCTGCCCGCTACTGCTCTGCTGCCCTGCGGGCCCCTAAGCTAGACTCATGAGGGTCCCCTATCCTAGCAGATGGACCCTCACACTGGCCACCCTCCTTATGTCAGACCAGAATGTCCCAAATGGCCCTGGGCAAGGTCCACACTTCCCGAGGAGCCAGCAGCGAACACCATCCACACTGACTCTTTCAGCCTGGACTTTCTCGGGTTTCCTATCCAAGAGGAGGGTCACGCCCTTATTTTCTTTACTTCTGGGAAGAAGAGGGAGGAACCGCAATGCTGGCCGCCGGCGGCATCTTGCCAGTAGCCGGCATGCTCTCCAGACACTCCCCACCCGGGAGCAGGTGCTGCTGCACAGCTCTCGTCCCGGGAGCCTGACATCAGAGCAGGAGTGCGCCTCGTGGCAGGATGGCTTCCACGGACACACGGCCTTGTCTCAGCCACGTCAGGTGCCCATCCACGTGGTGGAAGGAGAGAGGACGGCCAGCGTAGGGCAGCAGCACGAAGGCTGGACTCAAACACACGACCTCGGTTCTCTCGCTGCTCTGTGCCTTCAGCTCCTTTGTTCCTCTGAGGCTCATCAGTCCTGCTTCCCAGAAGCATCACTACAGTCATCACGACCGCAGTACCCTATGCGGAGCAGTCTGCCCACGACCTGGGGGGACGTCCCTCACCATGAGTGTCCAGGGCACCCTCCAGACCTCTGCTCGGGGAAGCCATAGGTTTTATCACTTTGCCCATCCCTGGGCGTCTGTGGTCACTCAGAGAAGGGTCTGTGTGTGACCAGGTCCGGGTTTGTGAGGGGAGGGAGGAGAGGCACGGCAAACACTGGGTAGGGGAGGGTACGGGGCCTAAACAGGCACGGGCGGGGGTGGTGGTGACTGGGAGGACAGAGACGAGTGCAGCAGAGGACAGTGAAGTCCAGGGCGAACCTGTGCTTTGGTAGCAGGAGGACCAGACGGAGGGCACATGTGGAATGGGGGTCAGGTACGAGATGCAGAGAGAGGAGAAACGAGGACAGCAGGCCAGGACAGGTCACTCCAAGTTCCAGTAGAAGCTTCTGAACTGGTTTTGCATGGAAGGGATGTGACTGCCCGTCCTTGTGGAAAACTCTCCACTGCCTACAACTTGTTCATTGTGTTTTATTATTTAGCTGGCATGTGAATGTCCCTGGTTCCCGGCATGTCCTGGGGACTGAAGCCATACCAGTGAGCATGACCAGCGTGTATGCCTGTGGGACTTCCATCCTAATGGGAGGGATGAGACAAAAAGACACCCTGTAAATGGATGTGTCGGCTAATCGCAGGCAGTCTGGAAGAAAACAAACAAGAAGGAGAGGGGGTATCGAGGGGTGCAGCTTAAATGGGATGACCAGGGGGTGCCCTGAAATGCTAACACTGGCGCAGACTTGGGGAGAAGTCAATGGATGTCTTTAGGAAGGGCAGTCCAGTTAGGAGGGGCGAGTGCTGTCCCAAGTCAAGCAGTATCTAGTTTGATTTTGATCCAAAGGTGGCAGGTGTCAATTAGGAAGTGATTATCCTGATAATTAAGCATCAAGGAGGGTCCCTGTCTCTCCCAGAGATGGAGGATCTGCTTGTTCAGTTGGTGCTGTAATGAGGTGACGTCACGAAGGCCACAGAATCTCACCTATCTACCTACATGCTGAACAGCCTCACTGTGTTATCTTTGTCTTTTCATGGTCACAAGATGGCTGCCGAGTTCCATACTTCTCATCCAAACACCACAGACCTCAGAGGACACATGTCCCATATTTTTCTTATGAACCAGAACACCTTTCTGAAACATCTAACAGATTTAATCATGGATTGTTGGCCAGAATTGGATCATAAGCCAGGGCTAAATCCGTCACTGAACTGTTTTAAACTGATCTCCAGGAGGGCATGGCTTTTGGGAAATCCATCAGGCTCATTAACACTGAGGAGGATGCAGAAGCTGGAAACAGTGCCTCAGACTCTCACATGCCACTGTGCCTACTGTGAACAGTTAGCTGCTTGCAGAAAGTCTCTACATTTCTACTCAAATATGCTCTGCTGCATAAATTTAGTTTCTTACTGATTTTTCGAAGTAAACAGTTCCAGGAAGATATGTCCAAGCTTTGATTTCTGTTTGGTTAGATGCTTCGAGTTTGTGTGTTTCTTGACCATCCCCTGTATTGCTTTTTTCAGTGGAGAAGAACCAATTAAAAATCCAGCAGTCGAAAACCTTAAATATAAAGGGATTATCGTTAAAAGCTAGCACTCTTCCTTGTGCCACCTTGTGAGACAATGAAAAGGCACAGATTTTGTTGTAGGCTCCTCCTGCCAAAGACAATAAACATATATACTCTTTTTTCCTGCTGGAGGCAGAGAGCAGCCCCTTCGACTGGAATTTCTCCTTGGGACAGCCCCAGGCTGTCTGAAGATCTGACAAGGGCCAGGTGCTGGGAACTGCCCATCCCTTCTTCCTTTTTGTGTCAAAACTGACATCTTGGCCAGAGTTGACCGAGACCCTGCAGCCAGAGGCCCCTGGGCAGCCCTTCCTGGCATCTGGGAGCAGAGGGCAGGTTTCAAGCTGGACCTGAGTGCATGGAAGAGTGGAATGGCTCTCGGGTTAAGTGTGGTTCAGGCTGAGTGCCGGCCACTACATTAGCGGCCAGAAGGGAGATTGTTCCTTCTCTTTCTAGATGGCAGGCGAAGGGTTTGTCTGCCTGGCAGCAGACCTCAGGCTCTTCTGACCACATTGAGCCTGGTTCCCTGACTGCAGGGCCTCCCCACCACTCAGGTGCATGCAGCCACGTGAGGTTGGAATCTTGTTTCTCCCTGGCAGAGTGTCGGGTATCTGATGGGCAACCAGTCAAGAGATGCTCATTTTTTTGGTTCTTATACAAATAAGTTAAAATAAACACAATTGAAAAGAATGGCAATAGATGTCAACATTTTGACTCTGAATTTTTGGAGACTTCAAAGGCATTTCCTCTATCTCTTGCCATCTCCGCTTCTGCAAAGACAGGCACTTCAGGCCAGAAGTGCAGAACACTCATTTAAATACACATTTCTGTGTGAGCTCTGGGTAGGATGCTTAAACCAACTTCCAAGTCAAACTTGGAAAAAAATCTAATGACCAGTGTGTTAGCTTCTAGGCTGCTTCAAGTTACAGTTTCAGAATGGGTGATGACAAAGGGCATGTCAATCTCCTGGGTGAAGGACACCTAGTCCTGCTCTACAAGGAGCTCATCTTTATGGTCAGTTTTCCAGAACACGGCCAGCCCTGGCCCGAGGTGAGCCCGCCAGCATTCTCAGAGACCTGATTCCGAGGAATGACTGGTTTTCTGCCTTCTACAGAATTCCATCCTATGTGTGCCTAATTGATTAGGAGCTGGGACACTGACTTGCCACATCACAGGCTCCTGGCCATGACGGTGTCAATTCTAACACAGGTATCAGTTATAACCTGTTCTGACCCACAGACACGGGGTCTTCGTCCATGAGGATCTGCCCTCGTTCTCCTCATCTAAGGAGCACAGAGAAGCCACATTTGAGCAGGTGGCCCCTTGGTGCACTGTCCTGTGGAGGCGCGGGTCCCCTCCTGCCCGCTGCAGTTCCGGCAGGGCACGGGCCCCTCCATCCTGGTTCGCGTTCTTGGCCCCCGGCTTCTCTGCCAACTGGTGCCGCACGGCGCTGCGTGTCCGAGGAGTTTGCGTTAATGGCTTTTGTTAGAGCAGTTTGCTGGAGTTTGTCAGGGACCCTGTTTTCAAAGACAGCAATGATGTCTGACGTGTGCATGAGTGAGTCGGCGGGGGTCACACTTTCTGGCCTCTCAGGCACTCTTGGTGCAAGGTGTGCAGGGCCAGGGCTTGGCGGTCATCTGCACCCCTGCCCGCCTCCTCCATTGCCTGTCGGTTTCCAGAAAATGTCCTGACCGCTCAGACACCTTCGGTGCCCAAGGGGTGTCCTCACTCTTTGATCGTCCAACTGTCTGGGTTCCCCCTTGGATGGGCGTGGGTCTCAGTGACCTGAGTCCCTGTGGTGTCCCGTACCCCGTGCCCAGACGTCCATGGGGAGCTGCAGAAGGGCCCGCCGGGCAGGCTGCAGACGTCTGCCAGCCGGGATTGAAACCCACTGGCACCTCCCTGTCCACTGATTCTCTCCGCTCCTGACATGGTGCCTGCCTGCTGGACCCCCGGCAGAGGTTGCTGCCGTGTCTTCAGACTCTGGAGCAGAAAGTGGGACAAACGGTAGCTTCGTAAATTGTTCTGAGAATTAGTCAGAACTGAGTAAAGTGTAAACCCAGCATTCCGAGGTGCGTTCCTAGTGGGGAACTGAGTGGCCACACTGTCCTCGCTTCCTCATGGGCACGGGCCGCTCTCACGGCCCCCACCCCAGCCCAGCGCATCAGAGTCATGTCACGGAAACTGGCTCCAGAGACGGGGTTGATGCGGAGCCTTCTTCTCAGGGACTGTGAGAAAGAAGCCAGCTCTATCCTGTGGTCACAGGGTAGCTGGCAGGATCATGGCACTGTGATGTTGATGTCACAGGGACGCCGTGGGCCACGGCCATGCGGATGAAGCAGGGAGCGCCCAGTCCAGAGTCTTGAATGGCCGTTTCTCTTTCTCCCCCTCCTTACAGATACGAGCAGCCAAAATGTGATCACACAGCCAGGGCGCACCCAACCAGAGCCAGGGACGTGTACAAGAGCCGCCAGCTGCAAGGTGAGTGACCTGGCCGCTGGAGGCCGCCTTCCTGCGGGGAGGCAGGGAGGGATGCCTCCAGCTGTTCCCAGTGGGTGAGGCCTGAGTCCTCCAGATGTGTCTGGCCATGGCTCTCGAGGGGCCTGAGTTGGGAGCAGGCTGCAGCAGCCCAGGGGCCCAGGCACCTGCACAGGCGGGTCCTGCTGTGGCCGGCAGAGCGGAGAGAGCCGCGTCTAAGACCCCGCCTCTCAAAGAAGAAATCCGTTCTAATCAGTCTCTAAGTTCAGAACAGACTTGGCAGAACTCCTAAACCAAAGGCTTCTTGATTTCTGTTACCTAAAAGAAAGCCGTGTTTCCGATGCCATTTCTAACATCCCTCCTGAATTAAATCAACAACTCAAGAAGCAGATATTTAGATTTTAATGAAACAGGAGTGCGATCTTGGCATCAAGTGAGTTTAACGGCAACGAACTACTTGAAACAGAGACAGTGAATTTAATCTTATAATTATTAAACTATATTTACAAGAAAGATGTTTTGTGGGTGTCCTCTTCCACTGAAAAGCCCCTAAGTGATACCCTGCAGACGGTGACTTGGACAGTGACCCCCTCAGCCTTTCAGAGCCACTGTCCTTCCAGGAGCTTGTGGGAGATGAATGCAGTTCCCCGCTGTGAGGAGGGCAGGTCTGGGGGAGATCAAGGGGCTGCGAGAAGGTGCTCTGACATTGTGCGGCAGAGTTGATGCTTCAGAGCTCTTAGCTGTTTTGCTTCATCTTAAGCCTCTCTCCTTCAAGTAGCTCCAGACTGTGCGTGCTTAGCCGTGAACGTCACCATAAGGTCCTTAGTTTCTGCTGCGCGTTTGACCTCCATCTCAGACAAAACCAGGTACATTCCTGTGACGAAGAGGTTGTGGTTCTCACCTCCTTTGTCCACTGCTGATGAAAGGGGGTTTCACATTCTGGAATGTGAGGATGTGTTTCTGCTTCTGAGCAAAGACAGAGCAGATGGGCGCACAGGCCGACCATATCGACCATATTTCCTGAGACAAACATGGGGTGGGGCTTTTAGACCCACCAACTGACGGGCCTGCGGCAGTGAGCTGCCCCTTTTGCCACCCGTAAGAGATGCCCCTGTTTTATTAAAAACAGGACACAAGTGAAAGCAAACGGTGCTGTCCCATGTAAAGTGGGACATCTGGTCAGCCTCCCACAGTATCCACGGCATGTGAGTTGTTGCTCTGTGCACGTGCGTCCTTGGACACCCTGGAAGGGACACGCGGCCCACAGGGGCGCCTCTCTGCCCGCGCCAGCCTGCGCCTGTTTGGGGACACTGTGTCTCATCCCAGCAGGTTCTCTGTGAGCGCTCAGTGTACGTGTGTTTCATGAACCAGCTTCTTCCACATCCTGGGGGGCAAGGACGGAGAGAAAGCACGCACTCACAAGAGACTAAAACAAACAGCCCCCGACTCCTGATTGAGTGCCTCCTGTGTCCGTGAGGGCTCACCCTCCAAGGTGCTCCGTCAGTAGCTGGAAAGGCTGTTTTCTGCCGCTTGCCAATCAGAGGAGAGCACTCTTCCCTGTCCTCTGGGTCATCGCTTACCTCTGAAGTTCCCTTCACAGGAGCGAATGAGTTGAGCACCTGCCTGCAGCGCACATGATACATATTTGTTTGCTGCTTTTTTTCTCTGCTCTCCACATCACACACACTTCTAGCTGTTACTCGTCTCTAAAGATTCAACGTTTTTTTGTTTTTTTTTTTTGATGACGCAAAACTGCATTATTTCTCAGGCAAGCTGCTCTGTGGCACCTGCACCTGTCATCGGAATGAGACGTGGCTCTGGTCAAGCTGACTCTTCCGACAGGCAGTTCCTGTGATGTAGGCAGCCTCCCGCCTGCTGGCCAGGATCCCACGGCAGGTCCAGCAGCACACGGGCTGGATGTGGGTCTTGCTGAGAGGCTGGGCTGCTGGTGTCCTCTTGGCTTATGTGCATGCGGGCTGCACTGTTCACAGCAGGCAGCCAGCCAGCACTTCCAGACTCGGGCAGTTTGGGGACGAGAGGACAATTTTCCCCCAGCGACAGAGGACACGACTCCCTCACCCACGCCCCAAATGAGAACCAGGCGCCGCTCTCGGGCCATTTCCTGCAAACTGCGGCAAGGTCAGTCTGCTCTGCAGTGTTGACCACTTTATCATTTTGAAATTTTTTAGAGATAATTATCCTTATTAGGGAAAAACAAAGCGGTTTTAAAATAGCTCCAGGAGAGAGCCTGTTCTTGAGAGAGAGAGAGGAGCACTCTATTTCCAAAATACGACAGCAGTGACTTGGGGAGGCAGAGGCTTACGTCACAGGCAGGCGAATCTATTTTCTTTCTGAGAAAATTTCACTCGAAGTCGTTTCTTGTTCCGTTTCGGCCCATGAGGGTCTTTGTTTTTCATGTCAAGCTGCTGATATACTTCAACACAATGCACTTGTGGAGGGACTGCCAAGAGCTTACCCACCCGTCTCCTGCCAGGGCAGCTGGCTGTCCCGCAGGCGACCCACCACCAGGCCTGTGCGAGGAAGCGCCACGGCAGCGACCACGAGGGAGGGTTGGGGCGTTATTCTGGCTTTTGCTGCTGCTGCTTTTCCTTCTAAGTGACCTTGCTGGGTGTCACATCTCCAGAGCAGTGCCCATCTAGTGGGGTGGAAACGTGAACGAGGGCTTCTCCCTGCATGGAGGCGTCATGCCATGCAGCCCAGCCATCTGTCCCTTGTCTGTCAACTGGCTGGTCTTTAAAAGAACACATCTGCCCGCTGCTGCCCCGCCGTCTACCCTCCGTGCTCTTGACTGGAGAAACTTACTTTACAGATGCTCGAGGCCCGTCCCCACCCCCTGTCAGTGTACCTGCTCCTCCTCTGCCTGCCGGGACCCCGGGAGCACAGCTGGGCCCCCCGGAGTCACCCACCTGGACTGCAGCTCAGACCCGGGGCAGCGTCCCTCCTCCAGCTCTGCTGTCCGCTGGCTGAGCAATGTGGCCGATGATGGGGCAGCAGGTCTTGCCCCAGAGCACAGTTCCCATAGGATCCCCTGGCCGTGTGGAGGGCACAGCCTGGTAAATACACACTCTTTCTTGGTTCAACCCAGGCTGCTTTCTGCCAAGAGACAGGGCTCAGACAGCCTATGGTTTCCTCTTCATTTTGCGGTGCAGCAGCCCACAGGTCAGCTTTAGACCAGGCCTGGGCATGACGGAGGCCACCAGCTCAGCCCGGGTGACAGGAGCTGGCACCAGAGGGAGATGAGTGAGGAGACAAATATCGCAAGTTGAGTCAAAATCAGTGAGTTTCTGGCTGAGTTGCTATGCCCGGGAGATTGCACGACCAGCCGAGCTCTGGTGTTTCATTAATGTGTTTGGGCTCATGCTCACCTGCATTTTACCTGAGCGAATAGTCCTTCACTCACCACTGCCGCTCGCCTCGTTTCAGTTGACACTGCTGGCCCCTTTGGGTGCTAGCTGTCAGTTATGGCCATTTGTCTGCTGTCCGCGTGAACCAGCAAGGTGGGGCGATTCTGAGGGCCTCTGAGCCTGTCTGGACATCCGGCTCTTCTAGTCGTTTCTGTCCTTCCTCTTTCTCGAACCTCCTGGTGTCCCAGTGCTGGGGCCAGTGACAGGTCGGGGGGACATGCGGCTGGCGTACAGTCACCCCGCCACAGCCCAACCCGGCTCCTGGCACCTGCTCAGTGGAGTGGCATTTAGTGTGGCCAGACAGCCCCTGTCACGGCATGCCTGCAGCTCAGCCACCAGCGCCCCAGGCCTTCCAGCTCCTCCCTCCGGGAGAGTCACCACCAGGGCCTTTGAGGTCACCCCAAGCGCTGTCTCTTTACTTGGCCCTCAGTGATTGCAGGAATAATAGCGTCTTTGATTCAAATAGAAACCCTAAAGGCACACCTCAGAGTTTTCAAGGAGCATTTTAGCACTATTCTCAGTGGTTTCAAAGCTCTGATTTTTGGAGGCAGAAAAAAATGACCCTTAGCTTGCCGTGATCGTAGCTTAAGATACTTTCCACTCGGCAATTAGACTTGAACTTAGCGTCCCTGCCAAGTACTTCATGACATGTGAAGCCTGCAGAGTGGATTCTGTCCCTCTGGGGCTCTTCAAAGACAATGTGAGATGTCACGACTTCACCTGGGAAAATGTCAGTGTCTATGATTTTCACATCAGGTGCCGAATTCACAGCCATGAGTCTGCTAAATGGTAAGGTGGAGCCGTCTGAGATTTGAATACACGGCCCTCTGTCCCTAGACGGCCTGCCTGGGCTCGGGCACCGGGAGGTCCCATGCTCTTTCTGCTGCAAACCCAGAGAAAAGAGGCCCCTTCCTCCATCAGGTGGGACCACGCAGTCGAGGACAGGTGCGCCGAGTGTGAGGGAGGACTGAAAAGCACTGTGATGGACGACCTCCTGATGGTGATTTATCTAAAGATCATCATTCGTGCACTTGCGTCAGAGTTTGAGTTGGGGCTTGGCATGTGGGAGGACCCTCGTGAGGAGTAAAGCTTGCGGGGAGCCGCCTGAGCCTACAGGATTTTATTTGTGGACCTACCCATGAGCTTGAGAATTAAGCATGAAATAAAATTGGTAAATATGAAGATGACTGATCCTTTAGAAGAAAACGCATTTTGTAAAATGCATAATGAAGAAATGGACCCTTACACCCAGTTTTACTGAGAAAAGGGTGCTGCACATAAAAACTCAGTGAAGAAATCACACATGCAGTTTCCATTCTCAAGCCTCCTGAGAGGGAACCCCAGGGCGAGGGAGCTGAGGACACTGGGGTCTGTGGCCTGGGAGCACATGATGCTGACAAACCTGTGTCCGCAGGGGTGTTCATACCACGTGTGAGCAGGAGTGACTCCTGGGACCTGGAAAAAGCCCTCAGGAGCCCCTGGGAGCACGTGGTAAAGGAATCCTTTCTGTCATGCTTGCTGTTTCTTCACAGAATATGTTGACCGATGCTAAGATGTTGTAGAAGGCACATAGGAGGCAAGAACATAAAAGTAATCATTCAACAACACTTGGCAGAAGCCTTTGATTTTTTATTAGAATAATTAGTTCAGTCAATATTTTTTCTCCATTTTTTAAAAGCATGCGGAGAAATTGGAGAGGGCTTGGGGGAAAATGTGAACTTCCTCATCCACATAAAATAAGAACAATTAAAGACGAGTCAAGATTTGTAGGATTTTTTTTGGCCCTTATACAGGTGAATTAATAATAAAGTTAATAATAATTAAATATTTTAATAATAGAAATAAAATTAATAAAGTTCAGCTGAACATTTTAAGTGACTTATAGGAGGCATGGACATTTTCTATTCATTAGTTATCTCATGGCTGGGTGGAAAAAACTATTGAAGCTATTTCTTGGGTGATGGGGTTAATTTTAGAGGGGAATGGTCTTGTGCATCAGGAGGTGCCTGTGTGGATTGAAAGGGTTGTTTAAAATTGACAGGGACTGGCAAGGTCTTCTCTTCCCCATCTGTTCTAATGAGTGGCTTGTGATCCTCATTAATTGCAAGTAGTTTTCGGGCTGCTCCTGTAGCCTTCTCTTACATGGCAAGTCCCCTCTCATTTTGCCAGCCTCGGGGCACTCTGGTTCCCAAATATCTCTAAGCAGCTTTGTGGTTCCCCGTCCACCCAGCAGCCATGACGTCTTGACAACACAGACTGCCTGTGAGCTGCTCCTGATCCTAACGGTCGTTGCTACCGGGTCAAGTCAACACTGAAGGTCAAGGTGGATGAAGCCCATCACGGTCTAACCCTGCTCCTCCAGTCCCCAGTGTCACACGCACACCTCATCCTTGCTGAGCAACCCAACACAGTGAGGACCAAAGGTGTGCGGAGGAGACACCGTCCCACGAATTGGCAGGTGAATGGAGACACCAGAGATAACAGGTCTGAGATCTGTGTGTGATCAGGACACCCATTTATTTAGTTACCAGCAGCAGGGAGAGATCTGGGGAGGGACAACAGCCGCGGTCTCACGGTTAGCTGTCACCAGCACACACTGCAGCTTCCTACTCACTGAATGAGTGGCCCCAATCTTTCCGTTTCACCCCGGGTCCTGCAGATCAGCTGTTCCTCGACATCAAGGGGGAAGGGCCAGTAATTTAGGGAGGAACAGGGGGACTTTGGGGAAGTGGTGTCGGTGATGGTGGTCACAGGGCTGGCACAGACCTTACAGGAAGGGTGAGGAAAGACGTGGGACATGCACTGTGTGTGAGGGAAGTCCATGGACAGTGTTAGGGCCATCCCCTGGGAGCACAGGAGTACTGGTGCTCAGTTACCAGCAGCTCACTAGGCCCATGACTGGACTGTCAGTGACCACGGGAACCAGTGAAGTAGTCCCCACTTGGCGAATGAGTGAAACAGGCTAGCTCAGCTCCTTTACAGCTTTGAGTTTCTAAAATTCACAGGTTCCAGTTTGATTTCTGGCTTCCCAGCACTATAGTATGGCGATGATCTTAAACTCAGAATATCATTGGGTTTGCTAGAGGACAAGGAAATCAAGTGGCCCATAAACATATTCCTGACCAAAAGGGAGACACAGAGACTCAGAGAGAACATGGTGGGAAATCGGACTTCCCTTGGTTCAGTGTTTCCTTTAAAGACAGATTTTTTTAGGCATGCCCTGGTGGAGTAGTGGTTGTGTCCGCCACCTCTGGCTGAGTGCATCCCGAGGACCCAGGTTCACAATCCGGCCAGGAGAGCAGACAAGATGTACAGCTAAATAAAATAACTAAATGCTTCTTGCTCCTCTCTTCCTGCCTATTCACCTTCATTCCTGCCTGCACCTTTACTGAAAAAAAGAGAAAAAGAGTAAATGAGAGTTGTTTTTTAATCTCAAGGGTCAATTACAAAAGTCTCCCAGACAGCAGGGAATGGGGCCAGGTATGTTAGCACAGCAGGAGCCTGGTGGGCTTGGCTCTGCTAGTGTGGAAGTGGGATCTTGAGAAGAGAGAAGGTCAGAGTGTATTAACAAAGGGGCAGATGAATCTGTCCACTCAGAGATGCCCTGGGGACCGAGGAGGACAGACTGCTCTCAAACACGGGTAAAAGCGTGAACTTTGCTGTGTAACAATGGCCGTTCTCGCTTTTCCAGTGGCCTCGGGGCTACACCCGCCGCTGCACAGTCCACAAACATCCTAGGGACCTGGGCTCACAACACAGGTCAGGGCCGCAACCAAGATAAACAGATGAGTAAAAGTAAATGAAATGCTTCTTCCTCCTCTCTCTCCTGCCTGCTTGTCTCTGCTCGCCTTCATCGCTGCCTGCACCTTTCCTGACTAAAACAACAAAAAAAGCCTGAGGCTTATTCTGTTAGGATAATTCCTCTTTTATTGAAGCACTTTGTTCAAAAGAGCTGCTTTCAGACCTTTCCCAGTAGAGCAGACGCTTGAACATAGTAATTTCCTTCCAGCCACAATGCACCTGCACGGACTTGGGCTTTCCTCCTGTCCCTCTGAATTGAGACTCCACCGTCACCAAGTTCAAGTCCTCCTGCAGCAAAAGGGCTCATTTAATGACTTCTTTTAGCAATTGCTACAGTCGTCGTTGCCACATTACCCCATAGCCCGGAGGCTAGAGGGGCCCTGTCATCCAGGCTGATCTGCTGGACTCAGGTCTGTCAGTGGTAACGCGCCCTCGTGCAAGTTGGCATTTGCTGATCTTCTTTATAGCAAATCTCAGCTTTAATTTGCATTTCCTGCCTCTTTTCCCTTTTAGCATAAATGCCAACCATAGCCCCTGGTTCCCAGACCTTTTCTCAGTGTAGCTAATGGTGCCTGTGTCCTGTCTTGCTCCTCGGGTGGACCTCCCATCCCCAGGCGGCGGGTCTGCCTGGCTGAGCCTCCAGAGCCACCACTCAGGCCCTGCAGCCTGCCGTCCAGCCTCCACTCAGTGTGACTGTTCCCACCTCTCCTTCTGTTTCTGCTGTTTTCAACCCCGAACTGCTTGAGACAAATCACCGCATCATCTCTCTCCCATCCTGCTGGGGTTAAGCATTCTTGTCTAGGTATGCTCGTGTAACTCAGGCTGCTCACATGGCTCAGACGCTGGGGTGTGGGCCACATAAAGCCCAACGACCCAGACTTGAGACCTGGAGTTGGGGGAAGAACCAAAAGAAACAAACAAAAGTCCTTCTTCCTCCTCTTTTCCCTTCCTTCCTTCCTTCCTTCCTTCTTTCCTTTCTTCTTTCCTTCCTTCTTTCCTTCCTGCCTTCTTTCCTTTCCTTTCCTTCCTTCCTTCCTTCCTTCCTTCCTGCCTTCTTTCCTTTCCTTCCTTCCTACCTTCCTGCCTTCCTTCCTGCCTTCCTTCCTTCCTTCCTTCATTCCTACCTTCCTGCCTTCCTGCCTTCTTTCCTTTCCTTCCTCCCTTCCTACCTTCCTCCCTTCTTTCCTTTCCTTCTTTTCTTCCTTTAGGAAAAAAGAATTCCTTTCTTTCTTAACATTGTGAGCAAATCTCCACCGCACGCCTGTGTCAGAGAGCCCCATGTAGGGTGTGTGGAAGTTGCTGACGTCCGAAGACCTAGCCCCCATACTCTGGGAGGATGATTATAGTTTCACAAACCCAGGATGATGCTCTTAAACAGAAAGCAGCCTTAGGAGCAATTAGAAAACTCAGGGACATGGAAACTGGTGCACAATAAAGGTTCTCTTTGTGTCCGAAAACATCACAGCATAGTGCTAGATTTTGTGCCAATGGCA